>PVIC010003815.1:0-66370 GCA_004025085.1 Thryonomys swinderianus | reverse complement strand
TAGGAGGATTATTTTTGTAATTGATGCCCAAATTCAGTTCTCACAATTCTTTGTAAAGAGAAAATTTATTTCATGCATCTAAAAAACAACCCTGATAGCTCTAAATGTCTAAAATTAAAACACAGTTGTTGTGATATCATATATATACGGGATCCAGTTAAATGTCCATCAATAAGTAGCAAATAAGTTACTCTCATTCACATAGTCAAGTACTGTGTAGCTGTAAAAAAGGATAATGTAGATATATATGTAATAAGATAGAAGAATGATTTGCAGAGGATTCCATTTTTATAAGCTAAATATGTTTAAACATTTTTAAGTGGTTTGGAAATAGACACAGCAGTCTATCAAGAACAGTTACTTTGGGAGGACAATGACATTTCCTTAAATATTTAGAAATTTATTTATTAAACTTTTAAACAGAAGACAGAATTTTTGGAATATTATTCTATAAATTCTGGGGACAGAGCTCATGTTCATTTTGGTGCCACTTTATATCAATGTTTATTTCAGTTATCCTTGAAGTTTAGACTTTTCAGTAACATTCATAAAACTTTCTGAATTGTAGAACATAACTAAGAAACTTTTCATCATCTGTTTATATTTCAAAAACATGTCATTGTCAACCTAAAACCTGTTGTTCAAATTCAAACCAAGAAAGTATAAATCAGACAAAAAAAAAAGTAAGACAGTAAAACTCTGACTAGTCCAGTTTTGCTTTTTTCTCCAGGATTCCATCTAACTAGATATATTTTGCATGTAAATTAAGTATTAAATATCAAATGCAAACTGTCATTTAGCAGTTAATTTTCAGACTTTATTTTTATAAACTATCCTATTCGTAATAGTGTTATAATCTGGACTTTACTAAATTAGGCAATCTTAAGTCCTGAAACCAGCCAAAGAAATTTTGGGGCTCACAAAAGCCAATCATAATGGATCACTCACTCATATTTTCTGCAAGTAATTTGCTGATTCATACATACATTTTAATACCACAGATCATTTATAATAAACTATTGAGCTGGACTTATTAATGCTTTCCATGAAGGTAAGACTGAACTGTGTGACTACATGGGGATTGAATGAAGCTCAGATTGGGAAACAATTTTCAGAAATATTAAAAAAAAAAGGCCATGTTCATGACTACACTAGAACAATCAACTGAATAACTGTTCTAATCTGAGCCAGCCATTCTAGACATAACTAATTGCATGGGTAACCAGAGTCTTGGGCAGATTGCTGCTACCTACAGTTAAACTGAACATTCCGATGCCAAGATAGACCAAAGCACAGAGCCAACTTTCTGATGAACAAACTAAACCTGCTGTCAAAATCACTGGAGAATTTATTTGGCTCCCTGTACAGCCCTGTCAACCTAATAGGCATTTCCCACTTAGCACACGGTGTTTGCAATTCGTTCACTGAAACCAAGTAATAAAACACTTTGTAGACGGGCACTGCAACCCTTGTTCTGTGCAGGTATTGGTTCTCCTGTGCAGCAAGGCTCCACTACTTTTCAGGGTTGGCCCATAAGAGCATAGAAGACATAGCCTTCATTTCATTCCTTTCATTCCCACAGGAGCAAGTGAAATATTTAATATCTGTGTGCTTAAAATTACTTGGCAAATTTATTGAGTTGCCAAAGCTTTACATTGGTAGTGCCTGGTTTGAAACTCAACTGTAGCCTGTAAGATTAGAAGTAGAAAATTTTTCATTAATGAGAATGTGCAACTTAGGAAAATGGGCATATTTTCCCTTCAAAAATATAAATTTGTCATGATCATTTGTATGCATTTAAATTTATACCAAATTTTCGGGCTGGTTGGCACTTCAAGTTCTGCATTTGAAAAATTCAAACCTGATCCCCTCAGTTACCCCTGCACCCCGGGAAGCGCACAGTATTGGTCTCTGACCACAGCACCAGCTCCTGGAGAGAAGAGAGTCGTCACTCATTGCTTTGCACAAATGCACGGAGGAAGCTGAGCTGAACCAGTGGAGTGTGGCAAATGCTGATGGAACTCACAGGATGCATTTGTTTCTTTGTTTTTCCTTTCTTGGCAAAATTCCTATTCCAGTGAAGATTTAATTTCTGTTGAGCTCCATGTTTTGTTCAACAAGCCTTTTAACTTTTCTGTAAATAACTTCTAAAATGACTAGAGAAAGAATTCACAAAATGAAACACCTAGCGAGTCAGTAGAACAGAGTTTATTCCCTTTTGTCCATACCACTGCAGTACTTCTAATCAGATGACTAGAAGGAGTGAGGAAGAAGTTCAGGGAGCATCACTGCTGCTGCCACCTCTTTTGGGGATGAAGGGGACAGAGGGAGATTCACTGGCAAGAACTCCCCAAGAGCTGCACTCAGTGTTTGCCCTGAAGGAAAGGAGACCCCTTCTCTCCTCCACTGCAGTAAGGAGGACTGGAAACTTTGGCTGGACATAATGAAATCTTGTTTCTGTATTAACTCCCACCCACATTTTTGAGATTATCCTCCACTGTTTTTTGGTTTTTGCTTAAAGCCATGAAACTCTTCCCAAAGCCTCATGTATGATGGCTACTTTGGTCCCAGAGGAACTATGACTGAAACATTATAGGCTGCCACCTCTAAGAGTCCTCCTTTTCTAGTTTAGGGTGAATTTTCAAAGAAGCTTCTTTGTACTATCAGAATTTCCTAAAATAAGGGTTCAGAGCATGTTTTCTACACAGTTATTCAGTAATTAACCAAAGTCACATTCTCACTTAGCCTACATTGTGAAAAAGACCCGATATATTTTTCAGTGTGTCCAAGACTCTGAACCCCATCAGTTTATGCTTTAAAAATGACATCTGACATAAAAGAGTAACTTGTTTAGATTTAAATGCTAAAACAATTTCCCTCAAGTATTAATTTGACAATGCTGCAAATAAACCCACTGTCACCCATCTGATAACAAACTTACTCTTTTCAATTTGGCAGCAGCCTCTCCAGAACGGATTGCAGTCAGCAAACTCTGTCGGATCTGTTCTGGGTCAGAGCTTTGGAATGTTAAGGAACTTTGTCTCTTAAGGGTGAATGATGGGCAGTCAGTTGGAGCTGGCATTTGAGAATTCTGTTCATTATGTGCAGAGTTATTTGGCTACAAAAATAAATGCAAAGTATTTATATGAATTCCGTGAGAAGAATGGACCTTTTTTTGCAAAATATTTTCATCATCAATAGTTCTTTAAGAATCAGCATTTGATCGCTTCTCGGCCTTTTGGCTAAGATCAAGTGTAGAATCAGCATTTGCCACACTGGTGATTTAGACACAGCCCCTCCCTCACTAAATGAATTACCCAGACTGCCAGAGCTGAGCTTCACGATGGGGCACCTCCTTCCTTTCTCTTGAAATTACTAGGCTACCAAGAAAAGGCCATACCTCACTTTGTTTCAAGGATACAGTGGTAATTTTACGGTGCTTGAGTCACATAATGCTGATTTTAAAAACACACAGAGTTGTCTATAAAAGCCAAATAATCAAAAAATTCCAAATTTAAAGGTCACCCATTTTCTTGGTTCCAACATATTATATTGGGAGATTACTAATTTGAATGCACAGACAGTCCAATGTGGATGAGTTCAGATTGGTTGCATGTAATGTATCTCCTAATAAAGGAGTGATAATTACTTTGCTACACTTAATAGCTTCTGTTGGGTCTCTGGAAGTCACAGTGACTCTGTGATGACCACATTTTATTTTCCCCATGAGGCCAAAAAATAAATATTAGGAACTTCCAAACTGAACAATCAAAAACTTAAACTTTATAGGAAGAAGACTTAGTAACTGATTTAACTGGAAGATACTATATCAAGTAATCTACATAATTGCTGTCTCAAATTGCTAAGTACACATCTTTATAAAAGAATGAGTTAAATAGGGCTCAGGCAATGACGCCTCAAAGTTCCATTGTTTGGGTATGATATTCCACTTCGAGAAAAAAAATGCAGGCTTTCTTCCCAAGTCCAGAAAGGACTTCTATATCATACATCACTCCCTGATGCTATACCAAAATAATAAACAGAAATGTAAAATGTAACAAGAGAAATTCTTCAAGATAAACACTGCTTTAAAAAAATATTTGCCTGGCAGTATAGTGAATGTTCTTTTATGCAAGAAATGTTTGAAAAGAGTAGTATAAAATACTGCTGGAATTGTCACACAATGTTAAAGTATCCTTTAAACATCACTAAAAATCAAAGTATATAAAATGTTTCTTAAAAGCTGCACATAGATTATTGTCACTTGTGCCATGAATATCATTCTCTTCTTTGACTATGTTATCTGAATCCAGGATAACACTCTACTGAGGTGAGAGTTTACCAAGTCCATAGCACATAAATCATTGAGTTTGGATAGTAGTTAGATGTTAATCTGGTAAACACACAAATTACCAGAAAAGGTGATGCAGAATTAACAAACAGGAATTAAAAATGACTTTTAAAACCATTTTTGACTTAAATTAGTTACATGTAACTAATCTAAAGTGGGGTTGAATGTATATAGTGGAAAATGCATGGGCATGTTTGCAAACTATAATCTCCCATACCGCTTGTGTTTCATATAAGGAAAAGTATTTTGCTATTATATAGTACTATAAAATTGGAGGACAAACTAGTTAACAGGACATCCACAGAAGTTAAAAACAAATCAGCAGCCCTAGGAAAAGTTGCAACTCTAAACTTGCAAACTATACAAATGTATGAAGAAAGAAACTTTAAAACACTTGTAATTTTACAAATGACCATGGAACAATAATTAACAAGTGATCTGAACTGACTGCCTTCCTGATTCTTTGCATATAATAGCATGATATCCTACTAACATGAACTCAGTTATTAGTACACGAACATACCACCATTAACCCTTATTTTAATGAGCTTGTATAAGAATCTGAGTACTCTATTTAAAAAGGTAAAAGTACCTTCTCTGCCACATCAGGTCGTGGGACGTCAGGAAGCTTATTTACAGAGCAGGTCTTCTCATCTTTCATGCTGGGCACAGCAGGAGGCTGGGCAGAGTCAGCCTCAGTGGAGGACTCTGTGCGGACTTTGTTGAAAGACTGTGACCTTTTCACTACAGCGAGGGCAAACGGAGAAGGCAAGGAACTGGAGAACGGTCGGGGGGCACCAAAAGCTCTCAGAGTCTTCAGATTCCCTGCGGCTGGCTGCGATGTGGGAAGAGGCGTGGGCTTTGGAGCGATGGGCGGAGGAACGGGCTTCTGGGTGACCACAGCATCACCAGGGATTTTAGGTTGGAGCTGCGGAGCACAGGGACCTGTTTTGGTTGAGGGAGAGAGAGGAGGCGGAGTGTCCCTTTCCGCGTCTTTACTTGGGAATTCTTTTAGGGTGGGCTGAGGGGCAGTGTGTGCGCTCTTGGCAACTGCAGACGTGACATACTGGCCCGATGCTCTCTTCTGCATCTGTAGGAAAAAGGAATTTGGTTTGGCCTGGGGATTTGAAGCCTGAGGCTTTATTTTTGACTCCAAGATATTGTTTATATCTTCCAAAGTCGGTGCAAAAGGAGGCATGGCAGTGTCTCCAGCCACCCTGGGAAGCTTCAGAGGACTAGTCACGGCAGAGTCGGGAAGGCTCATGGCCCTGTGCAGCTGATGCTCTGTTCTTAAACTGGGCTTAGGGCTGAGGTCTTGCTCGGGCTCTGCTGGGCCTTGAGAAGTAGCAGTGTTCTCTGTTTGCATGGAAGTTTCTTTCACATTCTCAGAAGTGTGCTTTTTTCCTAAAGTAGGTATCTTTTGATTGTCTTTAAAAACCATAGCTTCCAATTCCCAGTCTTTTTGTACTTCCAAGGACTTGGGAGGCACTATTTTGTAAGTCGTCAGTCCAATTTTGGGTATGTACTCTCGTGTAATTTCATTAGAAGGTTTTGGTTTGGGGTTGTAGTCCTGTCTGTAAAGAGGAGAGTTCTTTAGGTAAGAAATGCTTGGGTTTCTATCAGTCCCATCTACAGGAGATGAGAGATCACTACCATAGGCACGACCTGGGTCTCTTCTGGCGGGTCTGTCTTCTGAAAGGACAGCTAGGGGTCCCTGACTCCTCAGTCTGCCTGAGACATCTACAGAATCTCGTAGACTTAAGGCTGAGAGCGGAGTCAACTGGTTATTTGCAGTTTGTATACTTTCATCGACTTTGGCGTCAGACACATTCTGATCATGGGGATCCCCATGAGAATTCTTGCAGGAAGGAGAATTGGTGGTCTGGATTGCTGCGTCTTGCATTTTCGTCTTTTCCACTCGGTTCAGTTGATGAGCTGGCTCTGATGCTTCTGCTAGGGCATTTTCATTGGAATTCCTAAGACTATCCGTTTCATGTGCCTGACACTGTGGCAGTTTGTCGACTTCCGTGTTTGTGTCCTTCCTTTTGCCTTCATCTTCAACACAGGCTTCTGTTCTCACACTGTTTTTCATTTTATCATTTGTTTTTGTTGCAAGAGCAGTGATTTCATTTTGAACTATTGAGAGAAGACACTGTTAGTATTATCAAAAAGTAAAATACTTCAGGTTTTCAATGTCTATCTTACCCAACACATGGAGAATAGTATGGGTTGTGTACCCATGGAGACTTCAGTTAGGAACCTGTTTAACTAGTGTGGTCACATGCTAACTAGTAACCTCTTTAAGCCTCATTTTTCTCAGATGTAAAATTGTGAAAAAAGTACTTTATATTATATATGTATAAATAATTTGTATAGCAATCTTTCTAGGATAGAGCATTGTCTGGAACAAGCTTTCCATAGAACAGTTTTCTTCCTTACTGTAAACCTTCCTATTTCTTTTCTTTCTCCCTTCCTTTCTTCTCTAACCTCTCTCTCTCTCTTTCTCTCAAAACAATGTCTCTATGTGTATTCCAGGCTGACCTTGAACTGTGTAGCCCAAACTGGCCCCCCAACTCATTGTACTCCTTCTTGCTTTTCCTCTCCAGGACTGGGATTACAGGCATGCACCACCTCAACTGGCAATATTATTGTAATTTTTAAGGACAAAAGAAGGATATTGACAATTGGAAACTGTATTAGTCCTCTTTCTTCCATTTCAAACTCCTTTCTTTTTTTTGAGACAGGGCCTCACTTTGTAGTTCAGGCTGGCCCTGAGCTCACTGTGGTGCCCAGGCAAGCCGCCACAAACTCAGCAATTCTCCTGTCTCTGCCTCCCGAGTGCTGGGATTACAGGCATGAGCCACCACGCCCAGCATTGTGGTATGCGGTGTTGATTGTTGGTGGGCGTGAGTCTCCACGCCCAGCATTCTATGTGGTTACCGGGGATCGAACTCAGGACCTTGCGCTTGCAAGGCAGGCACTGGAACCACTGAGCTAACCCTCTGGCCCTTAAACTCCTTTCTGTACCTCCTACCGAAGCACGTGTTTCACACCTAACATCAAAACAATTCTAGCTAATGTCAGTTTTAATTAAGGCTGACAACAGAAAACATTACCTTTAATAACTTGAAAGACAATCTAAGTTAACTGTCTAATAAATTGGATGTACTTGCTAGACTTTTAGAGGAATTTGCTTTCAGTCACAACATGGGTGATTTCTTCTACAGAAAAACAATCATGCTGGTTTTGGTTTTTCTGAATGAGCCAAAGGGGTCTTTATCCCAATATCAGAGCCCAAGAAGGAAAATAATTTCCCATTTCCCTGCATGACTTTTCCCCTTGATTTTGTTCAGATCTCTTCAAAATGAAAATCACTTGGCAGCACCTTGGTTAACAAAGCATCTAACTTCTACTCGACAAGATGGCAAAGAGCTAAAATGGGGCACCTGGAAATTTGCATCATGTACACGCACCGCATGCCTAGTGTCAGGTATCTGGCCCTGCAGTGGTCATCATATTCTTCCCCTGTGAAGAACTCTTTCTCCTTTGTGACTAGTCCTTCTCTTCAAAATCCTGGTGGACTCTCTTTTTGGATATGGTAATAGTATACAGAGTACAAGTGAATTGTTTAATACAATTATTTGGTAATGACAGTTAATATTCTGTATTGTTGGCCAAATTCCTATACTAAGTATATAATTTTGAAATGGAATTTATTTTTATTCTTCCCAAATACAATACAACTATTACCAGGTCACATGTCACCTATTGGACTGACTTCCTTCTTCAATGAGCAAACAGTAAAGGTCAACTTTTGTGATAAAAAGTTAAGAACACGTGATGAGGAAATGGAATAAGCACATTTCTGCTGTTGCTCCTAGCTTGTTTCATAATTGTTTAATATCTACATAAAAAGCACTACTTTGATATTATAACCACAGAAGAATTTAACAAATGTTTTTTGGGCAGCAGGAAATGAGCCTAAATGTATGTGTTTCTCTTATTTACTTCTCATTTCCCACTAAATATAAGTATTTACAAGTTCACGCAATAGAAGCAATTTCAAGGATGAATAAATCAATGTAGAGATGTATTTTTAAGTTAAATCCCCTATAACAAACACTAATTTGTTTTGAGAATTCAGATTTTTTTTTCACATATTCTCTGGGTCACACTTCCTTAACTACTGTGTACATCTAAATATCTGAATACTTCACAATTATTCCTACTCTGTCCTCAGCCATATCTGACATTGCTTCCTTAAGTGACTAGGCTATTTTCCAAGGATAGAGAAAATTGTTTTTTTTCCTACTCAAAACCAGTACTGACATCTACTACCTGCCAAAAGGTGGTTTAGAAAAATCCATATGGTTGGTGAAAAGGAAAACAGAAAGATAACAGAAGTTACTTATTTTCTTCATCACCTAAAAATCAACAAGTCATTACAAAGCATATGCAAATCAAAATAAGTACAATGTAAATGTAAGTGCGACCTTAGCACTAACTTCATGTCAAAATGACTTAATTTGGCTATAATGTAAAAAGAAGCAGCTTTTACATAACTTGTCAAGGGGAATTCTGTGGTCATTACAGCATATATAGTGAAAAACCAAGCAAAAAAAAGAGAAAAGGATGGAAGATTAATAATATTTACTTTTAGACTTTCTCAGTGTATTGCACAGTGGCACTGAACATGGGAAAAAAAAGTGAAAGGCTTCCAGATGGCATACATACATATATGACATTAGGACTGTCCCATTATATTATACTCATTTTCTATGAATTTAAATTTTAATATTGATACATAATAGACTATGAACATCCATAAGCCACTTCATATTTCCCTAAAACATACTACTGTGTTCCTTGAATTTTCTACTGGGTATTGTTTTTATTTTAATTGAAATTTAATCCTAAGTATATATTTAAGAATATCCCAGCAGTTAGGTGCTATAGGGATTTTCACACAAAGGGTTAGATCAATTTTTCTGATCTAAAAGTGCTTACTTCAGTTAAAGACTCTGGAATATATAATTGCATAGCTTCTAGTAACCAAGTAAGAAAATAGATGAAGTCATAGGATTAGAAGAGGAGTGGATGATATACTGTAGGTATACCATAGAAATTAGAAATTAGAAAATTGTTTTCTATGCAAAGATAGCATAATCATAGGATAACTGATAGTACTAGGTGAACTGTGTCATGAGAAAAATAAACTCTTGATTTGGAGCGGAGAACCTGGAAACAGTGGTAAATAAGGTTACATAATTAGTCTGACAATTTTCATCCAAAATGTAGCAACTTGATAAAGCAAAACATGCCTGCCCTAGAGAGGCAGAAGTAAAAAGAAGTCACAGATAGATATAAAGATGTTACAATTTGAAGATCTAAAATTTAAATTAGATAGACTTTAGGATTTTACATCATCACTGTACCCATGAGAGTCTAGGGCCCACTTTGGAATAATATTACCTTAGTTCACATTCTAGGTCCACCTCTTATCACTTCTAAGATTTAATATCTTTGTGGCTCAAGCATCTGTAAAATGGGACTAAAAATAATGGCACCTCTAAAGAGCCAATATACAAGATTGAGTTGATATGTTTTAATAACAGTCTTTGGCACATGATAGTTTATGACAGTATTGGCTCTTGGTATTTATAACTCACCATTCTTTTGATTTGGGCTCAGTGACTGAAAATTCCTCATGTTGTCATCTCCAGTATCTTTGTTGCTTGTATCATATACAAGACCATGTGCCCCTCTGGAAAATGGGATATTATAGGTTATATACCATTCAAATTCACACAAGAAAAGAGGAAATGATCTCCCAAGACAGATGGACTGAAATAATCATTTTATTCTGCCAAGTAGTGGAAATGCAATAGAAAAGAAAAACACACAACTGAGAGGAAATGCTGTTCATTTCATATTGTAGTTCTATTCCAAACAACAACAAAAGCAAGAAGCTTAGTAGACACTTTCAAACCAATGTCTTTATTATCAGTTATTTGTCTTTTAAAGAAAAGGGACATTAAATTAATCGTTTTAGACTTTCATCTGGCAAAATCAACTATATAAGTTGGGATGTGGATTGACCTCATTATCTTGTTTTGTTTTGTTTTTTCTGGTGATAGGAGAGTTTAATTTGGAGACAATCCCAAGTAAATTATGGTTAGCCTCGACACAAACTGTATGTATTGCTCGGTTTATTCATCATTTCTCATGGCATTGCATTTCAAACTTCATAAACGTGGTCTAGACTGTAGCTTTTGGTTCCTAGGATCAAAGGAAAAGTGCCTTCTCTATGCATGAGGGTAGCTATGAAAATAATCCTGGGGGTTCACATTCACACTCTAACCTGTGAAACTGTTTTCATGCACCAATCAGTGAAAACCCTTCAGGGGAATTTGGTAAAAATTGAAAAGTAAATGTTTCACTTAGATCAAAAAGGCAAAATACTCATGCAAACAATTTTAATTTTTGAGTCAGACAAGTTATGGGTGATCTGGCATGACCATAATTGCATGAAATAGGCACCTTACTAACAAACATTAATATAGTAGTAGTAAGAAGGCTAGCATCTAAACAAAGTATGAACTACAGTTGTGTTTAAAATGTCACATTATACTTAAAAATAATGGTATTAACTAAAAAACCTGCCAACACTCCTGGCACATAGAATACTCACTGTCCATCTGTGTTTCTAGCTTCTTGGTTGTTTTCCCTGGAGTTCTGCAAGGATTCTTCCCTGTCAGTGCCAAAGGCTGAGTCAGGATCCTTCTTCGGTGCCTTTATTAAAGTAGATACAAAAGGAATGTCTGGCGACTTCAGGGTAATATTTTCAGCCTTATCTTTAGGCACTTCACTCAGTTCTTCCTTCTCATCTATCTCTTCCAGGCTATAATCCGAGCTTACTCCAGCTACAAAGAAATGCAAAAATAATCCTAAATATTAATTTTCCTAATTCATCCTATTCAGTCCTGGCAAGGAATGAACTGAACTATTTCAAACCTGGTTCAAAGGTAATAGAATATTTTTCTAATGGTGAAAAATCATGGTAATATCTAACCCGATTATTTCAGACTTGTGCAACTCTAACTCAATTTGCCATCATTCTAACTTTTACTCATGGATGTTTACTTAATCCCACAAACCTCAACTTAAATATTTTTTAGGAATATATATTCAGTGATATTTTATATCTAAGTAATAACCCCATAATACAAATTATATGCAAAGTAATAATTCTTAAAATGGAAATTAGAAGAATATGAGATTCACATGTTTAGTTTGACTAAGTAGTTGTCAGTCCTGGCAATACTTGAGAACTACCTGAGCTGTCTTTGAAAATACTGAGGTGGAGACACTACTCCATAGTCTAAAATCTCTAAAGGGTGGGTTTTCCTTATGTGATTCTAATGTAAAACCATGGTTATGAGTGGCTGAAAAAATGCTTAAAATAATTTTAAAGCACAAAGGAACAACCACCAAACAACAGGAATTTTTATTCCCAGTTCCTCAGAGGCAACTTCTTTTAATATTTCCTACATTATGAGAAAGCATAAGTATTCATAAGTAGATATCTATACTCATGTTTCATTTTGTTTATTTAATATTAATAGGGGCATACCATACCCAATGCTGTTTCCCTGGTTTTTTTCCCTTCTCTTCACTTTTCTTAAATATCACCCTATATTAATAATTCTGTGTATAACTCTTTTTAATAGGTGAGGCAAATATTTTGTTGCATACAACTTTTTGTCATTATTAATATTCAAAGATAAGCTTTAAAATTTCAAATGAACATTGAAGTTCTAAATTTTTGCTTAAATAAAATCAAACATATCTGCACAACTTTGTCTTAATGAATTTCAGTTTTACTTCAAGGTATGTGTGGAAGAGGACTTAGTATTAGGTCATTATAGTGATCAGTATATCTAGAAACTTTAATAAAAACTACACATGGAATACATTTAAAGTATTGAAAATGTATTTCTTTAATTTTATATCTAGGTATATAGGCATGTGTTATTTGTGCTTTTTAAGAAATAAATACAGAGCCAGGCATCATGGTACATGCCAGCTAAGGCCAGCTGAGGCAATACAGCAGGACAGGACATGGGAAGAAGAGACAAAGGAAGGAAGGAAGGGTTATTTTAAAGGCATTTTATTGTTAAAATTACTCAGAACAAATACTGAAGAATATAAATGAATTTTCAAATGTGTGGCTGTTGGCAAATGTTTTATCACAGCATGTGAAATACTCATTGCCATGTCCTTGTGCAGTGTTATGTGCTATGATATAATCCACTGTATCTGTAAGCAGGAGTATTACTTCCACAGTGTGAAACCGTATTAAGAAAAATGAAGCCTGCAGTGGTTTAGATGTAAATGTGTGTTGTAAATGGCTCCCTGGAATATATTAAGCTATTTTGGACATTATATTAACTAAGGAAACGTTTAGCAAATTATGGATCACTATGCTTATTCTCATATGGCTATCACAAGTACTTCAGATATACATAATTTTTCTTTACGTGTATGGCAATCACTGAGAAACTTGTCTCGATTAATTAAGGTATGACTCATGAATTACATCTTTTAAAAATCTTTTGAAATTATTTTTACCAGTTATATAACTTGATAGTTACAGAATCACATACGAATTCTGAGACATATATGTATCTATTAATTTGAAAAACATTCTTGTTATAAAAGGTCCTAGAAAACACAATGATTTCCTTAAAAAGTTCTAACCATGCAAGAGAATCTTCATTCTAATGTCTGACTACATTAGACTTTTCCCAGACTTTGAGGGGGAAATAAACATCTTTGTTGCCCATTCTACAGCCAAGCAACTATGAACGCACCCAACCTCATCTATGTGCTGATCATATTATAGGACAGTAACAAAGAAATTTTGACCTAGGCTGTGAATAGTAAGTCACTTTCACACCTGATGCATAAGAACTACTCTACTGTATTTTAGCTTTGAAACAGCTAAAGGTAAAATACTCATTTTTAAATAATAATGTCCAAAATCTGAAAGTACTTTTAAGATCTAACAACTTGTGAAGTATAAATATTAAAAATCATTTAAAAACCATTCAAAATTATATAAATTGAAATTTATTTTACACATATAATTTGTATAATTTTAATATGCTAATCTCAATTTTTTTCTGTCCTAGGATAGCAAATATTATAACAAAAAATGTTTTAAATTTAGAAAATATAATTATGAAAAAGTATAACTTTGAATTTTAAGCTTTAATAACATCACAAGTAAAATGCTACACACTTTCAAAAGTGTCTTTTACTTGTAAAGCTACTAAAACTTAAAATTTAACTAAGCCTTTTTTGATACTACATTTTTCCTGGGGATCATCAGAAGGACAAAATTGCCCAGTTATTATTGTTCCTTTGCTAAAATATAATTGTACTACACTTATCCTAATTAAACACACTACTTCTTGTTATTCATTCACTCAAAAAAATGCTCACTGTGTCAGAGCATTGTAGTTCTCTCCAGAGTTTTTTTCTTTCATCTGTGGAAAATGAGATCCATTTTCCACTCAGTACAATTCACCACTTTGGAAGACATTTTTTTGAATTTTGACAACAAAACAGCATGCAGTTTTGCAACTACTGCCAAAATCAAGACATAACAAAAATTTCTGGTGAATACCTAAATTTCTTCACCTTCTTTGTGATCGACCTCTTCCTCCAACTCTGTCTTGTGGTCACCATTCTCTCTACATTATTTTTGCCTTTGCAAAAATGTCATATGTACAAAGATACCCATTTTCTAACCCACTGGGTCTGGAGTTTCTCCACACAGTAGTTTGGATCGGCTTCTCATTCTCTTTCCTGTCATTAGTATTGCATCCCCCGTGCACACAGTCCAGTCTGCTTACCCATGTCTCAGTGACAACTGGGCTGTTTCTCATTTTTGGCAATTACAAATACAAAGTCTCACACAGATCTTTGTGGGTACAAAGATTTTCACTTTTCCTGGGAAAATAATTAGCAACAGAGCTTCTGGGGCATACAGAAAATGAGTATTTAAATTTCCCTTAAAAAACTCTCTCAAAGGCTATGGACATAACAATGGCAGAACACATGCTTGGCTTGCATGACAGCCTGGGATTAATCCCATTTGCAAACCCATCCAAAAGTAAATGAACAAAAGAAAAACAAAACAAAACAAAACAAAAAAACCCTGCCAAATTATTTTTCAAAATGTTTGCTGAATTTTGATATTCCCACAAGCAGTAATGGGATATGCTGGTATGAAGTGACAGGCATTTTCTGAGTCACTGAAAAACTGGGTACATTGATGATAAAATTCAAATACTACATAAGAGTGCTTCTATAATGTAACAAAATAATTCCAAATTTTTTAAATAGAAAAAGCAACTGAACAATATTAAAGAAATAGCCATATACAGATACATAAAGGAGTATTTCAACAAATATGTGCAAATACTTAAACACATAGGTTATATTTTGATATTACAATAAATGTAAGATTTAGACTATGTTAAATTTATTTAAAACTGTATATTATCAAGTTTAAACAGTTCCCTCAAAAAAAAGTAGAAAATCAGCCAGGTGTGTTGGCTCACGCCTGTAATCCCAGCACTCGGGAGGCAGAGGCAGGAGGACTGGTGAGTTTGAGGCTTGCCTGGGCTACACAGTGAGCTCAGGGCCAGCCTGGACTACAAAGTGAGACCCTGTCTCAAAAAAAAAAAAAAGTAAAAAGTCAAATAGAAGAGAATATCTTTTAGAACCACTAGTTTCATTAATCCTACACTCTGTCATAATCATTGATATGGTTAGGAAAACAGCACATGAGAAACCAAGAAAGAATTTTAAGTGAAAAGAGAAACACATTTCTTTGGGAAAAATTTTTTACAGAAAGACTTAACAAGGAACCAGGTCGATACTTGATGATGTCTTAATGTGCATGAAACAAGGCCCCAGCCAGCAGAAGTCTGACCACCTACATGTCCAGGAGGCTACAGCGGCCTCCGGGGTTCCAGGGCCCTCGGAGAGCGAGGTTTCGTCAGGCAGTTTGGGCGAATTGCACTGTTCTTGATAGAAGAGCCCAGGGCCAAGGGAGCCTTCTGCCAAAGAAGTAGAATCTGTAGAAATACCACTCAGACAAAAAGTTAAGGCAAGCAAAGATCAACAAGCATTTTAGAAGAATTAGATTTGTTAGCTGTAATCATTCATGTATTAAACAAGAAGAGGTTAAGTAGGAATAAAGAGAGAAGAACAGATGTACGCATTGGAAGAATATGCACATTTTTAAGTATTTTAGAATTTCCAAATCTCATTGCACATTTAAAGTTAACATTACTCAGTGTAATTCTTTTTAAAAATAACATCATCGATACTATTTCCAGAAAAAAAAATCATTAGTCGTTACGTAACAGTAATATTTTGAAACACAAAAAAGCGCAGAATTCTTAAAGGAAGAGGAATTAGTTAAAACTTCAAACTCCTAAGTATCACATATATATTAAAAATTTAAGCTTAGGTGTTCCTGTGTCTTTCCAAATTTGTAAATAAATGATAAAAATTAGGCAGTTATGTTAAGCAATTTTCATATTTATCAAATCATTTCCATGCTAAAGTATTAGATAGTAATTTTCTGCTATAATACAAAATCATTGGTCTATCATATTCACATATCTAATACTAACTATATGGGTAAGAAATTTTTATCATATGTGTAAGACCTACTAACTAGCTATCATTGAAAATATTAGAAACACATATTCATTTTTACTGGAATTTTATTTAGTTAGGGAACCTCCACAAGAGTTAAATAATAACAAGTATTTTAATATAACAAATTTTTAATCATTAGATTTTTTTTTTTTAAGGCAGGGTCTTGCTTTGTAGTTCAGGCTGGCCCTGAGCTCACTATGGAGCCCAGGCAAGCCTCAAACTCACCAATCCTCCTGTCTCTGCCTCCGGAGTGCTGGGATTACAGGCATGAGCCACCACACCTGGCACTGTGGTATGGGGTATTGATTGCTGGTGGGCATGAGTCATCACGCCCAGCATTGTATGTGGTTACCGGGGATTGAACTCAGGACCTTGTGCTTGTGAGGCAGGTGCCAGAACCACTGAGCTAAATCTCTGGCCCAATCATTAGATTAAAAAAAAATCACTGATTTTTTAATTCATTACAGCAGGAAACCTAACACATAGAATTCATATTTGGAAGAGTTGCCTAAGAAACTATGCTTCCATTGTAATATAAGTTTTCCTCCCACACACTAAGGGACATTCCTAAGGATATCACCTTTATTCTTAGGAGGAAAAAGGTTAATAAATGTTAAACTGACACTACATAAGAGAGAACGGGAGATCAAATAGGGAAAATACTCCAGGTATAATTTCAGAAATACAATTTTCTTTCTAATCTCAAATCCTAGGGGGAGAAAGATTTGGAAAATTAATTTCATCATATAAATATTGGGAAATAAAACCAAAGAATGTAGATCTCTTTCATATACAGGGCATGCTAAGTAGGTGCATTTTTCCATTGCCAACAAAGTTCTTTTTCAACAGTGACATGGGGTAAAGTCAGGTGTGTCCTACCTGGGCTGGGCAGACCCTCGGGAGAGGCTGCTTCGGAAGCGCTGTCTGGAGAAATGCCACCTCCGGCCTGCAGGGCTGAAAGAAGCAACACAACTTACAAGTCACGGTCACAGAGAAAACAGCTTCTGAAGGCCTGTTCAGTTATTTTTATATGGTTTAGAAAGAAATGAGCCCTAACCTTGCTAGAAGGCATTTCAGTCTCTTGCTGTGAAATGACTAAATTCTACCTAGATTCTCATTCTAACCATAGTCAATCCTGTAACAGCAAAATCTTTCTGAATGAACTTCCAAATTAATATGTTCATTTTAGAATAAAATACAACATTGGAATAGATTTTTAAAAAGTAGTTAGGTAAGGGTGTGATGAAGGACTATTTAAAAAGTCTAAGTCTTAGTGTTTAATAAAAAGATGGAATTGTGACCTATATAATTTCTCCTATCTACATTAAACAAAACACAACACAAATATAATGTCAAGGGGAGTAACATTACTTGCAACATGGCCACTTTCTTCACTTTGATGCAGGGCTATTTTGGAGGGTGGAGAAGGTGCTTTGCGCTTTGTCCTTTTCAGAGACAAATTCCCTTCAGTTGTGCTGGTGAGTGGCAGTGAGCCCGTCCTCATTCTGACCATTTCACGGGGACTCTGTAAAGAACAAAACAATCACCATCTCTATTTAGAAATTAACTGTACACCCCAGGAAGACACTACACTTTATGACAAGCCCATCATATAACAAAATGGAACATAATAATTCATTCAAAAACATAACAACACTTCAATAAAAAATATAACATTCTGTCACCTTCACAAACTATCCTGTGGAATGGATATAGAGGATAATTACAGGTGGGCATTTCCAGGACATCTAGGCTAGGGTGGCAGACTGGCATGCAAACAGTGAGCCACTGTGCTGAGGACTAGTGAGGAATACAGTTAAAAACTAACTTTGAAAGAAAAATCTAGAGATTTTATTGGATGTAAAGCAAAGGACGAACAAGGGAAGACTGTACATCAACAGCTGGCAGGATTAGTCTCTCTTTTAAACCCAGTTTATTAGTGAAAAACATTGAAAAAAAAGGACGTGTACAGAAGGAAGGTCCTTTGATGCCACTAATCACAAAGAGCTCCTGCTGCCACTCACAGCAGGTGGATGTCAGCTGACCCTAGGACAAGTCTGCTTCAGGAAGCTGGTCAACATCCCCAGCCAACTGCCATATTATCTTTACTCGTCACAACAAAACTGTTTTAAAGGCTTCTTCCTAGTTTGTAACTCCAGTTGAGCTTTTCCCATTTGAGTCTCTCCAACTGAGCTTTTCCCAACCTTTGATGTGTTAAAACTTTTTGTATCCAAGTCACCAAGGACCTTGACCACAAATACATCAGTAGTCATTTCTCAGAATTTACTGATGTGATCTATCAGCAGCATGAAAGACAGCTGGCCACCCTTCTAAAATCTTTATCTCGCTTCCAGGATACCACAGTCCTTCTGGTCCAGTGATTCATACTTTCTCTGGCCCCTCAGTTTTCCATGTGCATAACTTTTCACCTTCTGATCGACATTGGTATTGTTCAAGCACAGTCCTGAACCCCATTCTCCTTAGTATCTATGCTCACTCTCTTGGCGATCTAACCTAGTCTCTTGCTTTTAAGTATTACTTATGTGGTTAAGACCTCATGTCTTCATCTTGGACCTTGGTTCTGATGTCTACTTAACATCCATAGGCTGTTTCACATTAGAATGTCTAAAACTCAAGTCATGACCATCCTCATCCCCCAACCTTTACTATCTCAGCAAAGAGCAAGTCATCTCTCCAACTATCCTCATCTCTGTCTCACAGTCCACACTGAATTCATCATATTGGTTCTGCTTTTAACAGACATCTGCAATGCACCTTGACTTCTATGACATAATCAAAGTCATCAAAACCCTGTAATAATGTCCCAGTTGGCAGAGAAAAACATCAAGGTCTTTATAGTTGATGACCTGATGCTGAGGTCCCTGAGATCTTCTTGTCAAGGATGACCAGCATTCTGGCTATTCCTCCCACGTAACAGGAGAAATACAACCTGAGGATTGTTACCTTGCTGTCCTGAGCCTGGGAATGCTTTTTTTTCCTTCTGGTAACTCAGTATCTCACTCCCTCTTTTCTTCAGTGTGTCACATAGCACCTTTTCCATGAGCTTCTCCCTGACTTGCACTAGTTCTTATCCCCTTCCCAACTTTAGTTTTATGATTGCCATTTAACACCTCTCTACTATAGTAGATAGTTGGCTTATTTGCTCATTTATTGTCTGCTCCTATGAGAAATGACTGAAATGGCAGGCACTGTTTTCTTCTCATCTTTACCTATTATATCTAAAACAATATCTGCCTCACAGAAGTTTCTCAATAAATATTCGTTGAGTATAAGAGACTGATAAGCTCGGACAAGGAATATGTATAAAGCTTGGGCCATTCTCATCTTACAAGGCAACATAAGTACATCTAAGGGAAGTTCACTGATTCATGAGAAATTTTTTATTATGTCTTGCCACACACCAAGAAAAATTTGACAAATTTACTATTTCATAACCTTCTAGCGTTTCTGGCAGGGAGAAAAGTAAGTCTGCCACATACACACGTGCTTTGACTTTGATTCTGTTATCATGATGGCAGCCAACTGTGTGAGGTACTAAAGAGGAGGAGAGGTCACCTCGAGAGGGCAAAAGTAGAGTGTGGCCTATAGCAGCAAGTGGTTGGTGGCAGAAAACTCACTAACCATTCCTCTTATGAGGCAGGAGGACAAGGTAGTGGGACACGGTGGCATCAGGGTGAGCTCTCCAGAAGTCAAAACAATGAACTTCCTCCCTTCTAGTTGTAAATGACTAAGTCAACCCTGTTCTTGCCAGCATAAGATTCCAGAACTCTTCATAATCCAGCAAGAGAGCAGTGAAAACTTGCTATCCAAATCCCAGATTTTAACTTGGAGTCACTGTAGTCTGTTCTGATTAAATATTGTGATTGCTCCCATGGAAAGGACATGGGAGTGGACCCTCAACAGACATTTGAAAGAATTCAAGAGAAGGGTCCTCTGCAAAGGACAGAAAAGAAAGAAATCCAGTGAGGAATTAGCATATTTGAATATTATTTTGAGAATATACAAGTTAAATAATCTTTTCATTAATCTTGCCATGTTCTGAAATTTTCACCTATTAGCTTATAAAAGTAATCAATTTACAGGCCATTTTGAAAAGACTTAAAAGTTCTAAGAAAAGTTCATTTCAATGGTCAAAATATCTATCTAAACACCCAAAACAGTAAATGTCACTTCCTCTTAAAGCTACATCTACAAAATCCTTCTAAAGTAGCACTCATGCTATAGACCTAGTTTATAAGAAAAGAATATAGTAGGTAATCAATAAGCAATCACTAAATGCACACACAAATGGTAACATTTGATTTTCTCCTTGACACAGTTCCATGTTTCTTATGTTTTAACTGATTGTTTTAATGAGCCATATAATAAGAATATTTTCACCTTTAGGCCACAGTTCTAAACACTGTGACCTATGGGTCTTTTCCATTACTTCATAAAAGCGACCATGATATGAATTTCTCAAGCAATAGTATCTGCTAGGAGTTAGACACTTAAACTTGGGATATAACAATACACATAGCCCAGAAACAAGGAGGAAGGAATTTTTATACAAAGATTCAGAAATTCATATGAGCCTATTCATAACATGAAGACAGAATACCCACAGACATATATTTATCAGTCTAGAAGACTTTAAGCTAGCATTTTTGTACAGAATATTTCTATGGATAATGAATTTCAAATTTCTCAAAAAAAGACAGATTTTGATAATCTTACAAATGCTCAAAGTTTTTCACTATTGTTTATGAAGACATTTGAGGGAATGCATGTTCAAAGGGCAAAACCATGGACATCTCGAGAAACATATGTACCATATGTTACTCTAAGATCCTCTCTTCAGGCTGATGTGCAGATGTAAATACATGTACCTTTCTAGAGCCACACTTTTGATCAAAGATACAGAACCAAGTAACAGGACAACAGAAGACACAACTGCTACTAAGAGATAAGACCTGTCATGATTAGATTCCATGCTGCAATTAATAGTTACAATATATTTAGTGACAAAATACAAATGTAACAAATGTACAAGAGACATCTAAAGGCAGGAGTTCTGAATTTATAAAAACTGTGCATTTAGATAATTGTTGGCAGATTAATGACAGTAAGTTCTACACATAAGTAGTGGTATTCAAAGAAATAGCTTCATATTTTTTTGTTGTCCTATAGGAAAGAAAGGCAAGAAGTTTTTAAAACAAGACCCTTAGAAACAAACCTCCATCAGCTAAGGTACTGCTGAAGAAAGTTGAGGTAATAAAAGTCACACTTGGGCATTCTTTTGTGTAGTCTCAAATGTCATGATATATATGACAAGAAGGAAGCCTCAGCCTAGGAAGGGAATCAGATCTATTGGGTGCGTCTATAGGAAAGAAAGGGGTCATTTCAGTGAGAAGACTTCATTCTTTCTCAGCTAGACTGCAGCCAAAAAAGCTGGTGTGTTCCTGGAGGGTGTACAGAACCTACCTCCAACCCACAGTTAGAGAGGCTCCGAAACCAAGAATATCTGATGTTAGAGAACAGACACACTAAGCCATCATGGTTATTAATACGTGAACTTCTCTTTAGCATGTTACAGTCTGGGAAAGCTTCTGATGTCTAAACAGTGCCATTTTAAAGCTGTATTTTTCTGTGTAGAGAAAAGATCCTAATAGTCCTACTCTTAAATTGACCACAGTAAAATCGCCCAGTGTTTTGAATGTACATTTGTCTAACCAGAGGGAGGCATATGGAGGGTTTGCAGTTTGGAGGGTAGCCTGTCACTCAGCTACCAAACAAATATGCTGTGGAGTAAATTCTGGGGTGGAACAAGCAAATATACCATTTGTTGTCACTGTGACCTTCAGCCTCCTCCTCAATGAGATGGGTCATAACTGAACCTATATTTAAAAGGGCTGAGACACTCAATGGGTCTATGTAAAATATAACAGTGCACAGCACATCATGCCTGTACCATAAATATTAGCTGATATTATTTATCTATTTTAAAGCATATGAACATACTCCATAAGTAAAGTTAGAAAATAACAGTTTTTGAGGTCAGAATGAAAGTGTGGACAGACTGTCCTTTCTCTCTCTGGTGGCACTGACGGTGAGAGTTCCAGAGGGACTGACTACAGTCTAGTGACCCTTGAAACTCGACAGTGCTCATGTTCACAAACCTGTGCTGGGTTCACTGCATAAGCGAAATACTTCACATCAGGTCACCTCATACTGTGAAGGATTTAATAAGAGTTTTTTAACACTGCCTTTGTGAAATCTTAGTGATAAGTACAGGGTATATATTATAAATAAATAAATTTGAAGAATTTCATAAGTGAATTTAATGTGAAGATCTAAAAACAAAGAGCTTCTCATAACAGTTGTTATCTTTCTCCATCCAGATACATTTCCTTTATGACATTTTAAATTAGAACATTTTAAAATATGAATTGTTTTTAAGTCTGAAGGTTTTGCAAAATGAGAAAGCAGATTTCTACTTACCAGTGGAAACTGCTTTGGTTAATCATTTATGATACTCAATTATTTACCTTCGTTTGAACCACTGATAAGTCTGCCTGCCTTTAGCAAACGCTGAGCCTCTGACAGGAACACACATCGCCAGACTTTATGGGCTGTGAAAGGGAACAGCCGCAAGGAAAACCAGAAGCTACTGGTAGAGAGCGACAGCAGGTCGGGTGCAAAGCCCTGCCAGAGAGTTAAACCCCGGCACTCAGGTCGAGATCAGAATCTGCTGCTTCAGAATGAGACTCTCACAGAGAAAATGGAACTAAATGGAGTTCAATAGATTAACTCTACACTAGTTTTTAAGTCATTTATTAATCATAGTTGAATTGTGAGATGTGGGTAATTGAAATAAGTATCTTCTAGGTAAAAAAAGTTCAATGAAAGATAACAAAAAAAATTAAAGAAAGGGATACAAATACAGCAGCCCAACTTCAGTGGTTTCAGAGCTTTTGGATATTTCTGTTTACAATCTGATTTTCACACGTAGGGAACGGCAGGGGTAGTGGAGAGAACATAATCCCTTAAACATATCTTCTTCTTAAAGGTCAGCATAACATTATCCTACTCTAACCCAAACATTCCAAACAAATACTACGGAAGAATATTAAATTATCTTATGATAGACATTAGGTTTACACGAATTTGTTATGAATTATGTCCCAATAGCTGAACTCTTCATTAAATTAGGGTCAAATTTTAAATCTTTGAACTCTTATGCAAAAATTCTAAAATAGTTTTAGAACTTAATAAGAAAGTCAATCTTCTTAATTTTCTTAAATGTCAGTTAAGAGTCACTTACTATATTATGCTACTGGGCATTGTAGCACACACCAATAATCTCAGGTACTTCGGAGCCTGAGACAGGAGGACTGCAAATTTAAAGCCAACCGGGGCAATTTAGAAAGATCTTATTTTAAAGCAAAATTTTTGTAAAAGACTGGGGATGTAGCTCAGTGGTAGAATGCTTATCACACATATGTGAGGCCCAGAGTTCAATTCCTAGAACTGAAAATAAAAGGTATGAAGTATCAAACTTACAAAGTAGGCAAATTGTGGAGGTAAATGTGAAAGAATGAGATGTAAGCACTATAGAAATTGAAAAAAAAATCTGAAAATTTCAACAAATAAGGTCATTTCATAGAAGTTTTGGTGTCCACCCTTTTTCATGTGTTTTTTATACCTCCATGTCCATACACACACACACACACACACACACACACACACACACACACACACAGATTTTCTTTCTATTGAATGTAAGTGTAGAATGGAGGAATAGAGAGAAAGCTGAGTCAGTCATGAAGCAGGAGAGAGAGGCAGTGGTGGTGAGTCCAGCTCTCTGATCACAGTGATGAGGGCAGAAGTGTTTCTCCAGACAGGTTAGGAGAATACGAAACACCTGCAAGTTAACTGGCCCTAACACTGAGCAGAGCTACTGAGGAAACAAACTAACCTGGGACCAACTCAGTTCATTCCAGAAAAGCCATCAAGGATGTACAGAAAGCTTGAGCCAAGAAACACTCCCCATTTCCCTCCCTTCAGTGATCTCACCATCAAGGCTCTGGAAGAGGCCTGCTCCCCTGATCCCCTGTACCCTACCCTCGGGAACAAGTGCTGCTTACAGAATAAGGCAAGTGTCCCCAGGAGGCACCAAAAATGACAAACTGAGTAAACATGCTGCTGTGAGGACCAGTGAAGGAAGCTCGCAAACACTGACAGTTCCAATACCTCTTATGCATTCAGGATGCAGTGTCAGAGACACAGCTTTCTATACACTGATCCATAAGGAAGAGAGATCCACATTCGCCCCACAAATGTTGTTTAAGCAATATTTTTCTTTAGATTTTAACACACATAAGGAGCACAGGTCTTTACTCTTAGATCAGAGGGAAAAGTGGCAGAAACCCGAAGAATAGTGATACAGAAGATTTTTGCGAGGATTAAATGAATAATGCTCTTTTAGCAGTTTGTCTGGAATATTAGTGATCAATATATGAGCATTTGCCAGTACCTTTATTTTCGCCATTAGGACCTTTGAGATAAATTTTGTGAAAAATCACAATGGTAGTTTTCATTATACTTGGGAAAGATTATATTATGCTGCTACATTTCTCTATCAAGTGAAACCAGTCATATTTTTGGAAGTACAGACAGCTGTAATCTGTATATCAAACTGCAAATACCATGGTAACCACTGTTCCAGGCAAGTGGAGAATTATATGTGGTCCACTTTTTATATAGTAAATTTAAGAGGAGAATAGGGAGAGTATAAAATGGTTATGTGATAACCTACATATGAAACTAAAAAGAAGTATATTTATTAAAAACTGTAAATGTTCCCTGCTATCCCCCTGCTGGGAATATACCCAAAAGAATTTTAAAAACCACATTGGAAAGACAGATGTACACCCTTGTTCATAGCAGCTCAATTTGTGATAGCTCAGTCTTGGAAACAACCCAAATGCCCATCAATTGGAGACTTGATAAAGAAGATATGTTTGTTTGTTTTTTAATAAAATGGAGTATTATTCTGCCATAAAGAATGACAAGATCGATTCATTTATGTGAAAATGGAGACACCTGGAGGATACACTAATAAGTAAAGTAAATAGATCACAGATAGGCAAATACTGGATCTTCTCTTTGATATCAGCACCTGTAGATGTAAATGAGCTCTAGAAAGTATCAGTTTTTGTAGAATATGAAATTTCCATAGGAAATTTGGTGTGGGAATGTAATGAGGGAAAGAATAACTATGATTTGGAAAGAAAATAAAAGAGCATGTATACAGGTGGTGGGGAGGTATGGGTGGGTAGGGATATGGATAAAAATGAGAGTTAACTTGTGTCATATACTGGTACAGATTCCCCAATGTTATATGTGATTGTGAGATGTATATAAATTGTACTAATAAAGAATTCAATTAAAAAACTGTAAATGTTATTACAACAGAGTATAACCTTATTTTGTACAATGAATAAGATTAAAAAAATCCATTAAGTAAAGTGAGAACAAAGATATGCCTATTTGTTTCCTAAGTATATGACAATATATTGTATATTTATAAACCACTGTGCATAGAAAAAAAAGATAGGACATGAGAAAATATTTAAGAAAAATAAGTCAATTAAAAAATTAATACTCTAGGTATTAAATTTCACTTGCCTAATACTATCTGGCAAAATGTTTTAATTTTGCAATCTTTAAGTGTTTGTAGGAAAATGCAAAATAAGCCCAAATGAAATGCCCCTATTGCTTACTGTGTTGCCAGCCACAATTCAAAATTCCAAGTAAAATGACGTATTACATTAGTGGCCAAGGAAAACCTACTTCTTGTTGTATGTATGTGTAATTTTTTTTAGGAGTTATGTGAATGGAAATACCTTACATACAAAATAATAAAAAATAAAGCAAAACATTCATATTACATTAACTACAATATGGCAGCATATTTGTGTACAGTTTACAATAATTCCTAAAAGAACATACAGTTGTCAAAGGATAGGAACACATGTAATTCTAATTAGCAAAGTCATATTAAAGGTGCCAAATGAAAATTCTCACCAAGGTAATCTGAATTCTATGGTTCAAGATCATCTACAAGTTTTCAACTCTTTAACATCTTCAACTGCAAAATAGCCTTTAGAGGATAATTCATCAATAAGACTAGGCTCCTTTACTCAATTGATTTTATTTAATGTGTCTTTCATAGGCAGTAAATATGCTAGTAGAGAAACTAAATTTTTAAACTTAGTTTTATTACCAGAATTCCAATTAATTTCCATTTGTCAGTGCCCTTGCATGTCTGACTTCCTGTTTCATAAATTATAATTTTATTATATATAACTATGTACATTATATATATATATATATCAATTCATATAATATGGTTCATATAAATAACAGCACAAGCCAACTATATCTTGTTGCACAAATGGCATTTCAAACCATCAGAAACATATTCACAAAATGCTTTAAAAGCTCTACAAAAAACTGCTAGAAAATTTTTAATAACAAAGTTTTCTTTCCAAATGAATATTCTGGTAGAAGATAATATTTTCACTTTCATAGGGAACTATGAGGCTTGAAAACATGTAAAAGTGCAGAAAAATTCATGGACATAAAAAAGACACTACAGCAATGAAAATAAAATGTATGTTCTAAAAAATATATTCTTGATGGAGAAAATTTTAGCTGTAGAAAAGTTCCAAGAAAAGTTAGGATCAATTATTTACTAACTTGGATTCTTAGTGGATTATCCTTGGAAATTCTAGGATCATCCTTGGAAATGCTACAAGCAACTGTCAAAGTCAAGTCAGAAAAATCAACAGCCTGTTATGTAAGTAATTTCCAAAACCATATTCAAATAGTGCAATTTGCCAATATTGAGAAATGCCTAAGAGCTATGAGGCAAATCATTAATTATGGTCAGCCAAGGAATATGAGATGTAGCTTGGAAAAAAATTTTTCCAAGAAACAGATAAATTAATCAGTAAGCCTTGATAAGGGTAAACATAGTTTTGTGGCTACTTAAAAGAACATGAAAATGAAAAGCTCTAAATGAATAAAACTGTTAACTGTATATCACTTTGTCTTGCATTACTGATATTAACTCTCTAGATATAATTTCCATACTTCACTCATGCAAAATTAGTATTTGCTTTGTCTTATAAAATGTAACATCTCTAATATTTTGTTTGCTTTATTAAAGGTTGCTTTCGATGAAAAACAGAAAAATTCGAATGCTTTATTTCTGTTAAACAGCGCACCCTTGTGGTTTATTTTGCAGCATAGATAAAATTAAAAAGATAAAAGTATATCCAAATTTTTCATATAAAGTAGATTTGTCATATATGTTTTCTTCCAGTTACATTTTTCAGAGCACATTAGTACTTTTGACCATTAAAGATAGAGGCTTGTTAAATGTTCAAGTTGCAACCAAAAATGTTAAAAGATATAAAATGTTTAGCATGATAATGTATATTTTGGTTTTAAATTTAAAACAGGTAAGTAGTCTCTGTAGTGTGAGAAACTGGAAGTCTTCATAAAGACCAAAATGTGCAATAGTTAATATGAAATGTGAAGAAATTTTTCAAAAGATAAGAGGAACAAGGGAGGGGGGAAGGAGTAAAGAAAGGAAGAGAAAAGAAAAAACAAGAGGATGGTAGATTTAGCTCAGTGGTTCCAGTGCCTCTCTTGAAAGAGCAAAGTCCCAAGTTCGATCCCCAGTACCAAAAAGAAAAAAATGAGAAAAGGATACAATGGAAATAAGGCTTTGCAAGTAAGAAGGGGAAGAAAAGTTAAAGAGAGGGGAAGGGAGAGAAATCAAGATATATCATGCACAGGTTCAAATTCCCTGTGATGAATGTGATCATTATGTATATCTAAATTGAACTAAAAATTAACTCAGAAAGCAGTGAAATAAGGGAAACTCACCCTTAAACTTTTTGCTAAAGTTCCCGAATATACATATAAACAAAATCAATTTTAGTGCTAATTGCACCTATATTCATTATGTAATGTACTATGAAGCTCTAGTTGCTGGTCTTTTAGATTTCACTACAATTTTTTCAAAATTCTGGCTTTCCTGTACAAGCTTAAGAAAAACAATGCTAAGAATTGTGTGGGCCACTTACTATAAAATATAAGCACTCTAAGTTCAAGTATTTCTGAAAACTCACCATATATACAAATGAAACACTGAAATTTTGTGACTTAAGTGTGATAAATTCTCACTGTCTGCTGCACCTTGTTATACGAAAGGTGCAGTTAATATCTGTCAGTTCTCTTAGAAACCTTCCATTATGTGACTGGAGGACACAACTCCTCCCTCTCGCTGGGATGGTGAAGGAAACCTTAACAATGTTATCACCTTTAAAAAACAAGAATTTAACTTTCAGTGCTTATTTTTAGAGGCTAGGGTAGGTATATCATCAATGTTATGCAGCCTTCAAAAAGGGAAAGCCCTCTATGTACTGATAGGGATATCTGAACAAATCACTGAGTATTAAAAGGTGAGCTATAAACTGCCTGTGGCATATGTCCACGTGGGAAAAGGCCTGTGGGCCTCACTGTTGGCTTGAACATGCGTGGGCAATTGCTGGCAGAATGCACAAGAAACAGTCAACAGTGGCTGCCTCTCAGCAAGGAGATTTGGTGGCGGACAAGGAAGGAAAGGGGAGGAGAATTTCCACTGCATTTTCCATTTGATCTTCAGAGCTATATAAATATCCTACCCATATATATAAATATAAAAAGTATGGGAGGAACAACTTCAAAGTAAAGATTGTATGCTAGGATATTGAGACAATTCTCCTTCAAGAAGGAAAAAGAATGAGAGTCAACTGAATGGGTAGCAAGAGATAAAAGAGGAGGAGGTGGCGTCATTCCATAATGAGTCAAATTTTCTGGTTCAAGTTAAAAGCATCCTCAAAATGAAGAGGAATTAAAGCTTAAAAGTAAAATTATGATCAGTTCATAGAGGAACTTGAGATCCAGAAAGTTACAGTTGACTAAAGTTTCCGAACTCTGAAATAGTAATTAAGAAATATAAATGTGGCAAATTGCCACACTCGTGGCATGCTGAAGACAAGTTAAATACTGGTTCTCTCCTTAGTTTGTGCCTTGATTTCTGTAGAAATGACTTCAGAAGGAAATGGAAGACACAACAAAGTGAGACTGCAGAAAGAACAGGTCCCTAACAATGTGAAAAAAAATAAGAAAAAAATCAAGAGATGATCTTGAGCTTCTCTGGGAGAAAAAAATGAATACGGTGCTAAATTTGCTGATTTCCAGGTAGTGATGAGTCAATGAGTATCTGAGAGTTCAAATTTCAATGGGAAGAATATTAGCACTGGAACTACAAAAGTGAAGTATGAGTACCTTAGGGTTGCTACATCAAACTCTCATGATTGAATAGCTTAAACAACAGAAAGTTACTCCTCCACAGTTCTCAAGTCCAGAGATCTTAAATAAAGGCATTGACAGGGCCTGTGTGCCTTAAAGGGAATTAGGCCCTGGCCTCTTTCTTTAGACCCCAGAACTCTCTGGCTGCACGGCATAACACCAATTTCTGCCCCATCTTCACATGTCTATAGCTGTCTTTCCTCTTCTAAGGGTGCCAGTCAATAGCATTTTGGTCCAACCTAAACCCAAGTTCTCATCTCTAAATCCTGCACTACATCTGTAAAAATCTCTAAGTTATGTCCTACTAACCACAGGCATTAGGGATCAGCACCTGGACATACTTCATAGGGAGCATTGTTCACTTCACCGCAGTGGAGACCCATGAAACTGTCCAAAAAATAGATGTATTTTCCTAAAGTCCAGTAAATATAAATGAGAAGTGGATTTCACTAACTCCGCCTTGAAAATGGATAAAGGAAATAGGGGAAAAAATAGCATAATTCAGATATAAGAAGAGTAACAAGACCAAGAAAGTGAGAAAAATCAAGACCAAAAGATAATTAATCATATTACGGCAAATGTAATGTGCTGTGATGGGCCCACAAGGCATGAATCCAGGTGTGTGCGCGCCTGTGCACACACAAGGACAACACAATCATGGTTTCATTATTAAGAATTTTTGTAATAAACAAATAAAAAATGATTCTTTGGCTTCTCTAAAGAAAAACAAATAATCAGGGTCCTGCTGAACAATACATCAAAGAACAATCCAGATGTCCAGATCAAAAAGAAAAAATAATTAGAAAATTATATAAATATGTGTAGTTTGCCAAGAGCAACATAACTTAAAAAACAAAAAAAAGTCCTTAACAGAGAGGCACCAACTGGCCACAGAGCAAAGAGTGAGAATCAAAAGGAAGAGCTCTCAGCGAGGTCACTGGAAGCTGAATTTTAAGGTGCAGACTGTTCGAAAGACAAGCAAGGCCTCCTAGGATCCAAATACAAAGGGAGTTGCAGAACAGATGGAACAAGGACAGCTAGAATGCAGACTGTGAGCAGGGACCAGGAAGACATCTACACACAAAAGTACTTCAGTAGCACTGAGAGTGGCTGAACCACTTACTCTCTGTACATTTACTCTGTGTTTCTATGGTAATCAAAAATATAAAACAATCCTGAAAATGCCACCATTTCCTATGAAGAAATTTAGAAGTGCTCCATGCACAAAACGATCTCTCTGGGAGTCTGACTTGGCCCCTGCTTTCCCTGCGCAGTTTCAGTCTTTCTCTTGCGCATGCCTAGCATGCTGCCCTCTCATGTTTCTGAGTCTCTGGTCAGCACGCTTCTCCTGACATGACGGACAGGAATTCAACTGTCACCGCCCTGTTGAGCTTCATCTAACAAGTAGTTATCCTAAGACGAGATCATTTTATCACTAAAAAACAAAACAAAAATCCTTCTGATTTATAAACTGGGATTTTAGGCTACAAACATTAAATAGTACAAGAAAATCTTGATAGAAATTAAAAGAGAATTTAACAGGTGATTTTCCAAGAAACCACTTAGGTGAGCATTTCGAAAGGTCATTTGTACTTATTTGAGTTGCTGCCTTCTACAAACCTCATTTAAAAACTACAGAAAAAGTATTTTTTTACATTAAAGAGCATACAAATTTATGTTAGGTGTTCGTGAACTACTCGTTTACTTGAACAGTGAATTTATTAAACTTCTAAGACAGAATAACATCCTTCAACTAGATAGATACAAGAAATGTACTATTCAAGTACCTCACAACAAAATTTGTTCTCAAAGACATGTATCATTCTATCTTATGTACAAGCAACAGAATATATATTGTCACAATAAAAACACATTCTACATGAAGGAATGTATAGATTGTTTCGGTATGAAAAAAACAGTTTGCAAATGGATTTCCATGAAAAGGTATCCTCAGTTTAAAGGGTATAAAGATAACTAACAAAGCTATGTGGAAAATGTACACCTAGAACAATGCTTTGAGCCTGGTATACGAGATGTCATGATTTATAGATGGATGTCACCAGACCCTGGCTTCTTAATGTTCCCATAGGGGGATGTGGGGGAAGTGCTTGGATCATGGGTGGGATCCAATCAGACGAAGTGGTCACAAGGGCGTGGCCTGGGAGGGTTTCTCTCCTGCTCCTCCCTCCACACTCTGCTTTTTGCCTCAAAGTCTGAGCCATCTTCCTCTGCCTTGGAGCCAGAAGACTATGGTCTGAAACTGCCACCAGCTGTGAACCAAAATACACCTGTCTTCAGTTAAGTCGTAGGTATTTTGTCCAGCAGGAGGAGAGTAACTAACCCAGGAGCATATAAGGAACTGCAGTAATTTCATTAAAAAGCTCACAACATGCTAGGTGGACACCAAGATTTCTCTGAAGAATCTGAGTCAGGCCAAGAAGACACAGGCAGGTAGAAAACCAAGAACACAACACAAAGATTGTCCTGGTGTTTAAAAAGAAATTTACTTGAAAAGGAGTATTTTAAATGTACAAAGCAAGAGCCCCACTTGGGCATCAGTAACCAAAGACTAGGTTTATAGATCATTTACTTGCCTGAAAATAAAAGCTACTTAATTGGCATTTATTCATCACTCCATGGCAGAATTATTCATAATCTCGTCTAGTACTAACATTATTAGAAATTAGTTGTTCTTTTGACTACACATTAATAACTGTTACTTTCTTAGAAGTCTCTGTAGAGAAAGACAAGTTCAGTAAAAGGGGAAACAGATTATCCCCTTCTTCTCCCTAAAGACACACAAATAAAACAAAATGGCCCACCTTCTCAGCTTCTACCACACCTGTGGCCTTCTCCTGGGCTTGCTCAAGGGCCTGGGGTGCGTCCTGCGGTGCCACCATGGGAGGCAGCGGGGCCCGCCTCTTCTTGGGTGCATCCGAAGGCAGCGTGTTGGACACATACTGCTTGGAGAGGGTACTGGATCTCACAAAAGTCGGCCGGTGCTTGTTTATTAGTGGGGTTGCAGGAGCGCTCGCAGTCTAAAGAGAAGGAATAAAGGCAATATCCACGTGTAACTTTGGGACAAAAAGCACTGAAAACGTTGAAAAGACTTGAGTCATCTTAGGCAGTGCTACAGAAGAAAATACTTACTTGCTCCCTCTTTTTCTTACTACGTTGAAAAAAGCTGAAAAACCCCTTATTTTCTTTCTCTTTCATAATATCTAGGTTTGGTGATATTTGAGAAGGCTCTGAAAAAGAAGAAAAGCACCTTAGCCTTCATGAGCAGGGTTGAATGCCCATTTCAATTTTCTTCTCCTTTTTTGTTTAAAAACATACGGGATGATAAAAGCTAGTAATTACGTTCTTCCATAGCCCAGGCTTTTGGTGTATCTTGCTAATTCTCAAGGCAACTAGCAATATTCTTCCTACCTCACAGCAGAAGAAAGTCAGGCTTTAAAAAAACTAGGTTATACTGGTAATCAGGGCCAGCAGTCATGGCTGGATATGCACTTAGTTCTTCACGACTCGATCTATGTCACGTAAGTCATTATCAACACTCCAGAAGTACAATGGAAAAGGATAAACTAGATGAGATATGACATTGCTACCTGTTTGTCTTTCTTTACTTTGATGATAATTTTATCTCAGTGCTAAACTACTGTGAAATATTTTATTCTCCAAAACATAAATTATACAGTAGTTGGTCCTCTTTGTCTGAAGACACATTAATGAATTCAGCAAATCTGATATAAAAATATTTGGAAGTCGCATCTGTGCTGAATAGGTATTGTCATTATCCTCTAAAACTGTAAGAATGATTTATAGAGCGTTTACATCATAGTAAGTATTGTAAGTCACCAAGAGACGACTCAAACTGTGCAGGAGGATGTGCATAGATTACAGGAAGTGCTAGCCTACGTGGGGTTGAGCATCTGCAGCTTTGGTATCTGCAGGGAGGGAGGGGTTTCTGGAACTATGCCCCATCAGGCACTAAGGGACCAATGAACCTAGATGGTACTTTTCAAGTATTTAAAAAATATTATTCACAATCTAGTTGTTTTTATCAAGGGGTAGTTTTGCCCCAAAGAAGATATCTGATAATGTAGGGATAGTTCTGGCCCTGACTGGGGGACAGATCTGGGGAATGTGCTTCCAGCATCACTGGCTCAGACAGCAGCTCCCCCTGCCCGCGGAGAACTACCTATCTCAGACACTAGCTCTGAATTAGAGAAGACCCCCTTTACCCAGAAGTCAAAAGTCAAATCTCAAGGTACAGCCATAATACTTTTTCAGAAGTATGTCCAAAAACTACTGACTTGTGTCCGTGAGGGACCCAACACATCAGGATAAATCCAGCAGCACTAAGCCAATGTGGCTCAGGATGCTTCTCAGGCCATCCATTTCCCCTACAAGCAACAACTGCTCGAGAATGGCTGACCTTAGTCAGGGTGTCAGGAAATGTCCCAAAGAGTCTGAAACAAACTTATACCCAAGAGAAAGCTGTGGAGTCTGCCAGGCGGTGTGGACAGAGCTCAGGACCCAGCCTGAGATGGTCCAGGCTCTTTGGGCACCACAGTCTAACTACATTCAAGGAGACAGCACACAATCCACACTACTGAAATAACAACCAGAACTCATCCATCCTGGTACCCTTTGCATCTTGCTAGAAAATCGCTCCATTATTTAAAAAATGGGTAGAGACAAAAACACACCTTAATCTCCTCCCTTTTCTGGCTGAGTTGTAAATACATTGGAAAATAGCTTATACAAGTGGATTTGCTTTGTAGAAGTATCTCAGCTAATAATTAAAGAAATGTTTGCTATCAGCAATCACCCTTTTTCAATTCCTAGTTAAATTACAGATGCAATTACCAATAGCCAATGGCAGGAAAGGCAACTTATTATTTAAGTGTCTGCTAATAGAAGTACAAATACCACACCTATGAAATAGGTTTTGCTTATTCTTTTCTTTCCTTTATTTTCTTCTTCCCCTCTTTCTCTTTCTCCTCCCCCTCCCCTTGATATTGAGATAGAGTCTCATGTAGTTGCCCTGCTTGGGCCTGAACTGGAAATTCTCCTGCCTCATCCTTCTAGAGTGCTAAGATTATGAGTGAGTACCAGTTCTCCCTTTCCCTCCTTGAGAAAGGCTATGTTGCTCAGGTTTGTCTGATACTGGGACTCAAGAGATCCTACTGCCTCAGACTCCTTGGTAGCTGGCACTACAGGTAAGTGTACCTGTGCCTGGCTTATATGAAGTACTCTCAAAGAGGACATCTCCAAAACCCGATCACATCTTTACAGTGAATAATCTATTTACAAGAAACGGGGGGGGGGTGGCAAAGAAACATGGATGCGTGAACAAAATTCTGAATGAGCCAAACCGTGAGATACATGAGCTGGTTTCTTCAATAAATGAAGTGCAAACTTCAAAAAAAAAAAAAAAAGACAAGAAGTAAATTATAAAAACACTCCTTCCATAGAGAAGCACTGGATTTTAGAACAGTTAGTAGAACAGATTGAAAATTCACATGGAAGAATAGTATGATAAATCTCAGACTACTTCAAATGCTGATTTCCAGACATCTGGTCACCCTGCACACGAAGTGACTCATCTTCACTTATACTTCTATGTTAAGGATGACTGCATGTCAGTTAAACATTTAGTAAAGTCACTCAGGTACTCGAATGTCCTCTTTCTAACAGAGAGGGTAAAAGTAACTGCATGCAAGGTTCAAAATCTTCTGATGATGTCAATAAAATAAAATAAAAACAAAAAGGAGGTAAAACATTTACAGTATTTGGATTTCCCAGGCAGAGGCTAACACTCTGAAGGAGCTCAATTTTACTACTCCAGTCTCCTAGGTTCTGTTCCCAACATTTACTCCTTTTGTGGCTGAAAGAAGATTAGAAATCAGTCATCAGTGTTCTTAAAACGAGGCCAAAAAGATTATGGAATTTGCTTAAGTTTCCACACATGTGCAGAGTGGCAAAAGCCATGTATGAAGGACCACAATACACCTTTTCCTCTCTTTAAATTATTACTGTGGAAGTAGGAAAACAAACTCCAGATGCATCAAGCTGCTTCCCGCAGGAGCTTACAGGGGCCAACACTATCTCAGAACAAATTCCCAATATTGAGTGAAATCATGATTTGTATATACACTGCACCAATAAAGATAAAAAAATTTTTAAAAAGTAAGCAAAGATTGAGGGGCAGGAGATTTAGCTCAGTGGTTCCAGAGCCTGCCTCGCAAGCGCAAGGTCCTGAGTTCGATCCCGGTAACCACATACAATGCTGGGCATGGAGGCTCATGCCCACCAGCAATCAATACTGCATACCACAGTGCCGGGCATGGTGGCTCACGCCTGTAATCCCAGCACTCGGGAGGCAGAGGCAGGAGGATTGCTGAGTTTGAGGCTTTCCTGGGCTACATAGTGAGCTCAGGGCCAGCCTGAACTACAAAGCGAGACCCTGTCTCACAAAAAACAAAACAAAACAAAAAAAGTAAGCAAAGATCCATATATTTAATGTCTTCAATGACGGCAGTGATAACTGATTGGATGGAAATTACCAATGATCTTCTATATCTGGTTCGTGAAGTACTTCTCAACTTCCATACTATGGAGAGAGTTGGAAAATTCTTTGTAATAACAAGCATCTGCTGTTAATTTTGTAAAAGTTTGAGCTCTTTGTCTCCCAAAATTGAAGAATAAACTTGAGGACAAAAAAAAAAAAAAAAAAAAAAAGAAGATGAAGAAGAAGTAGTAGTGAAATTCCTATTTTCTGGTTCTCAGCCAGCACACGGTCTCGGGCTGGGAATTCCCAACTCCAGTGCAGCCGGTCTTCCTGCCGGCCGCCAGCAACAGCCACAGTGTTCGTTCCCAAGACCCTTAACTCTCAGAACTGAGTGTTACCATGGAGCTTCAGGAAAACAGGAAACAGTAAAGAGAGAAGACTGCAATAACATGTAATGCATAGTTTATTATGGTTCTCTTTCAAGTAGGGTGGTAATTATTAGAGTAATCAATTACCTAAGCCTGTCCTTTTTAATGAGAGGAAAAGACTTTCAGAGTTTACTATTGGATAATTTTTAATAAAGTTTTTCTCCAGGAAAGTAATACATGATTATTAAATCCTATAATGAAGAAATATGAAAAGTAGTGCACAGCCCTATCACCCAAAGGTATCTACTATTAAAATTTTTATGCACTTCCTTTCAGATTTCATATAAAAAGGTTTTTTCCTATATTGTATTAAACACATTTATATGTTTTAAAAGTTAGTTCTAGCACAAACATTTTCCATGTAATACAAACTGTTCCTAAATTAATGGCTGCAAAAGAAAAAGTCTCATGACCAGTGCGTTGTCATTTTTTTTTTGAACAATTCATTGGAAATAACCAGATTCTTCCACATTACCAGACTACTAGCAACTGTACCATCTCCCAAAAAACTTAGTGAAATTATTTTTCTTGCATGAGAGTAAGGGATATATTTGCTCACACATTTAGTATGGCATAACTATTAAGCATTTATTGAAATTATTATAATTAAATTCAGAAATAAAGGAGGGAGGATTTATAATTATTATCAAGGAATGAAAACCAAAGATTTTGTAAGATTCTTTTTCAGAATATGCATGTTAGGAAAGCGGGTAATGTTAGAAGCCTATTTTCAGTCCAGCCTGTTTCACGTTACAAAGGGCAAGCTCTACTGATTCATGTCTTACCTCGTGAAGACCACGTACTGAAGACGGGGACAGAAGCAGCTACAGAAGGAGCAGGTAAAGAGGTGAATGCACAGCTCATTCTTGTTCAAGGATAAAATGACACTAGCTCGAAAAAGTAGCCTCAGATGACACAATGCTACAACATCAGGGTAACTCTGAACTCTGTACACAAAGTATATAAAGTCTCCATTATATTTTTCTTTATCCTACTTAAATGGATTTGTTAAATAAGACTGTTTTTGATAAAGATCATATATATCAACGTTACCTAAGGTCTCTGAATTTTACTACAATACATTGTTTCTATAAACCGCTTGGAAAGTTTAGGGTATTTGATTCGTTGCACAGCCTATTTATTTTCAGGGCTAACTTTAGAAAGAAAAATATTGGCAAGAAATTTCCAAACTTGAATGATAATTAAGCCAACACAAAACCATACTGAGTCTACTTGATTAGAACAATAAAATTTACATGTACATTTTGTTTTCTATTTAAATGTAAAACCCACCAAAGAATTATGTTAAATTTGACCAAAAAAGCCAGGATACTGACATGCAAATTTAGTCCTAGCTACTTGGGAGGCTGAGGCATGAGGATCCCTTGAGTTCAGAACATAAGGTAAGCCAGAGCAACAAAATGAGACTCCTATGTCAAAAAGGAATGAACAAAGAGAAAGAGAGAAGGAGAGACAGGGGGGGTGGATAAGAAAGAAGAAATGTTTCACAAAAACTAAAATTCATAAGTAGGGCAAAAAATAAAATGTTGATGGCAACTAAAACGATGTTTTATTCAAATTTCAATAAATAAAATGATTTATTTACATTTCATATTTTCTTCTTATTCTCAATGCCATGTATTTACTTGTCTATAGGATCAGTTAAGTTGCTAGTACGAACCTGAGAACACCTAAATCTATGAAAACACAATGCATACAAATTATACATTCAGGTAAGTGAGTCAAACAAAACATCGAACTCACCTCCACTGACATCCATGGCATACAATTCTCTCAGGCCCAGCTCATTAAGGGACTTTGTCAAGTCGAGGGGCTCCTGGCACTGGTAATCTTTGAGCAGCACTGTGTGCAAAGGGTCAAACTCACACTTGCTACATATTGTAGGGACAAGTTCTTGAAGTGATGCATGTGGATTCACTCTCACTATTGTCTTCTGTGTTTTCTTAAAATTGATCACTACTCTCACGGTTTTCTGAAACACACATTAAAGCCACTGTTACACCATAAGGTACAGAAACAAACTTTCCATAAGGGTGTCCGGAATACCAAGTTAATCTGCAATTATGTATTTATAAAAGTTTTTTACTGTTCTGGTGTAAAATTCCTTCCAGTAATATTACTTCCTAAATAGAAAGTAAACTCTAGGATAAAATATTAGTTTGTTCATTAAGTCATCCAAATTAAATTTATAATCCTTGCATAGTAAAATATTAAGTAGATTTAAAAAAGGAACGAAAGCCTCCCATCTAATAATACTATTTTTCTTAAAATACTTTCTTTGAAATTAGTAACTACATAATTAGCCATGCTTTATTCTGTCATTTATTCAAGGAATGTTTTTATTTTGAATGGTTTGGCAATTGTCCCAATGAAAAAATGTGTATTTAAAAGTAAATCCCCACTAAAATATTTGTGTTCTCTCTATTCAAAGTAGGATGAAATAAAACAAAAAACAGCTTTGACATTCCTCATCTAGCAAGTTATTGGTGTGTGAAAAGCAGTGATTGTGAGCAGCTGCTGTTACTATTATTAACTCTTTAATTTAAATATATTAATACTAAGAATTCAAAATTACTAGGAATCTTTAAATCATCGTATCATTTTGATGTTACTGAATTAAATCTTGTGTGTATCTGGAAGTTAGCAATATTTGGCTGTACTTCATGAAATTCACAGTTCCCAGATCCTTAAAGACATTTATTCATAAAAACCCTAAGCATAATTGAGGGGCCTGAGACTGATAATCTGTGTTCTACAGCATTAACAAAACTACCTCCAGCATAACAAACAGCATGGATGAGCAATAGATAAGAACAAAGCTGGACGTAGGCAACCCAATATCATAGATAATGTTTAATAATAAATTGCATATTAAATAGAAATGTTTATTATAAAAAACCCTGCCAACTTTTCTGTAAATGTTTCATAATATGAAGAAAACATAAGAATACTTTGATGTAAATGAGTTCTAGAATGTATGATAGATTTTTGTGAAATAGGAAATATTCAAAGGGAATGTGGTAAGGAAAAGTAATGAGGGAAAAGAATAAATATGATTTGAAAAGAAAAAGCACATGTACACAGGGGGTGGGGGTGGGTAGGGATATAGGTAAAAATGAAAGTTAACTCGTGTCATAAACGAGTACCAACATTGTACCAACACTGGGGTACAAATTCCCCAATGTTGAGTGTGATTGTGAGCTGTGTATAAATGTAACAATAAAGAATTCAATTAAAAATACTTCTATTCAAATGATTTATAAATGAATTATGATAGTATATATAAGATTTCACATACTTTATGACATGAAAAATGGTTGGTGTTCATAATAAAAGAGTATTTCTTAATGCCAAAAACTTCTACCACATTCTGGTGACAGAATCATTGAATAAAGAACTGATGTAGGGACTGGGGATTTAGCTCAGTGGTCAAGCGTTTGCCTAACATGCGTAAGGTCCTCAATCTAATCTTCAGTATAAAGAAATTATACGTACATGTATAAAATATATGAAGAACCACTTACATTAGAAAAACTTTTGTTAAAAAGGGTCCATTAAAGAAAACTGAGTCACCATCTAGTGTGAATAAAAATAATTTGGACATGAAGTAGTTACAACTGCCACAGAGAGAAGACAAAGTATTATTTTAACTCATTGTTAAATATAATTTCATTAAAATTTCTAAAACTGTAAATATAACCTTTAAAACAAAACACAGGACAGCCATTGTGGTTAGGTTTCCATACAGTTGTACTGCTCACATTATAGCATTTAATCTCTAAAGTATTCCCCAATTCTAGTTGATTCAAGGATCCATAAGCAACTGAACCCTAAGTGACCTCGTATAACATAGTAATCATGTTCAGATCAAATTTGATAACAAAGTCAATTTTTATTTCATTTATAATGAGCTTCAGATAATGATGAAAAACGAGCTTCATATCTTAGCCATTTTACATCCTAATCTCTAGTGGAACCCTTACCTCTGGTATTATAGGTGTAGGTTTTTTCTTATCCAGATTCTTGGGCTTTAAAATTATTTTCTCCACGTCCAACATTCCTATGGGTGTGTTTGGTTTAAATTTAATGTTATTCTTCTCTGCTGACAGTAGGTCAATAGTGTAGCTGGACGGATTTAGGTGATACTGTGCACACAGGAATATCAGCAAGTCCATCATGGGCTTACTGCAAAACAAGAGGGGCAGTGAGGAGCAGCACCCACAGAGCGACTTCATTAGCTACTGAGGCTACTGTCTTGAGAATTCCTCTTTGGGTTTATTGTCAACACATAAAGTGTCACTGCTAGGTGATACCTGTGAAAGCATCTTCGAAATCTATATATCTAAACATGGACGCACATGCCTGTCACCCCAGCACTCCGGGAGGCCAATGCAGGAGGATCACAAATTCGATTCCAATCTAGGCAATTCAGCACCTTAGTGCCTTATCTCAAAATACAAAACAGAAGAGGCTGGGGTATGGGTCAGTGCAAAGGTCTTGGGTTCATTTCCCAGTGCCTGAAATAAAAAAAATATTAAGCAGACAGAATTATGAGAGTTAAGTCCTACAGAGTTTGGAAGAGCCCTTAAGATCATAGTGCTGGTTCAATAACTATATGTTTTTATTCAACTTTTATTTCATATTATAAATTTCAGATTCAGTTGGTTATTGATCCTTGAATCAACTAGAATTGGGAGAATAATCTAGATATTAAATTCTATAATGTGAGCAATATAATTGCACAAAGCTGAACCAGGTTTCGGATGTCTGCTGGGTGCATCGCTGCCTTTGCTAACAGGGACACAGCTTTTCCCTGTGCTGAGGCCGTGGTCCAACCTGTTTCCGGCTGCTGTCGGGGACATCCGTTCAGGGTGATTACCCTCACTCCCCGCCGCTATCATTGGCAGAAGTAACCGGACATCCAGGTGGGACCCTGGAAACAACTTATCAAAAGATGCCTCCATTTTCCATGGGAGTAACTCGTGCCTAGTTTGCCCCAGCAGCAACCACGGGATATGGGGCCAGCTTCCAAGGCCATGTCTCCCTCTTCCACAGTTACAGGTCCTTGATGGTGCCGCTAGACAGTGTCTAATTCTACCCTTGAAATCCCTGATCGGGGTCCAGTCTTCTGGCTCCAGGGCCAAGTGCCGAGGGGTCAGTTAAATGCTCCACGCGCACAGCGCAGGCTGAAGTCCGACCCTGCTCGGCGCTGACGCTGCCTGTGCGTCGCGGCGGCCTCGCCCAGAGCCGGTCTCCCAAATGCGCTAGGTAACATAACCCCCAGTTTTCCAGGATGTATTTCTTCTAAAATATATGAATTTGCTTTCAACAATGAAGCTCTCTCATACGTCGGAGGCTTTTACAGAGGTCTCAGTTGTACGCAGCTTCTGTGTTTTCAGCGATATTGTACAAGCAGAATTACCAACGGGAAAGTCACTGTTTCTCTGAACTCCTCATTCGACACGGACATCGCCACGTCCCCTTGGCCTTGGGAGGGAGCACGGCGCAGAGGACCCAGATGGCGCTCGTTGGCAGGACGTGTGCAAGGGCCACGTGTGCGCCTCAGCGAGAAAATAAAAACAAACCGCCAGGCGGCAGTGCTGCTGGTGCAGTGTTCGCACCGAGGCGTGCTTGGCTCCCAGGTAACATCCTGAGGCCGCTGTGTCCTGCAGGTCTGGGTCAATCGGCCTGACCCCAGCCCACTTCCTGTATAAATTCCTAATTTCCTGTACTTGAGGTGTCCAACTGTAATTCTACATCTTAGCACTCACAGATTCTTAAGTCTCAGCTTCTGTCCTTTCAATTATTTTTCTTTCTCTGATTTAACTCCTACCTCCACCTCAGTGATGGTTGAAGTCAGCAGAGTGAGGTGAACAAGCAACAAGCACGTGACCCAGCAGACTTTACGTTGGAAGTTCAGGCCTCTCGTTGGGTCCATTCACCAGCACTGCCACGGGGAATGTCCCTCCAGTCTCTTTCTACGGCCTGTCCGCGCTCCTGCCTCCGGGGTCTCTCTCTTTATCGCCTTCCTCCTGCCAGCGCACTGGAACCGACTGTGTAACCCCCCATCTCCCACCTCCGTTTCTGCAGGAGCCTTGTAGCAGCCCCCCAGGCTACTCCCGATGTAGCAGTCGGAGTATAACCCTTTAAAAATGAAAAGCAGATCACAAGACTCTTCAAGAACTTTCCCTGGCTTTCTGTACCACTCAAAAATCTCATGTTCACCTGAATGTCTGTGGACGAGATTATGAGTTTTATTGTATGCCTGCTGTTTCCATCTTAGCTGTTTGCTCCTTTAATATTTTCTTAAAATACATGCACACACTCCTGCGTCTAAATCTCAGCCTCCCGGGCAGAGCTGGCATGTGTGCTTTTCCGGAGAGCCCACCCCCTCAGGTCTCGATGCCAACGCCACTTTTCAGCGAGGGCTCCCTACCCTCTTCTGCATTCCTTAGGGGCAGCCTGGTTACTCTTCGCTCTCCCATCAGTATCCTGCAAACTCCAGCTGCATCCGAACGGGCTGCGGAGGCCACTTCCTCTCGGCCTCTCAGCTCCTGTTCCAGGGGCCTGGCCGGAGTTCGCGAATCTGCCTTCCTTTCGGGATCCTCACTCGGTATCGCTGGTCCACATGTCACATTTGAGAACCGAGGTGCTTACAAGTGCTCTTGTTCAGGATGGGAAACACTCAGCCTGTGGTGTCTATTTACATGGAATTTAAAAGCAAATGACATTTAAAATTCCATTTGTTATTCCACCAGTTGGGTGGCCGCTGTGTTTGAGAACACAGACTGAGGAAGCTCCACTGGATGGATTGCTCTGGAAGATAAGCTACTTACAGATAGGTTTCTGTTTTGGTTTTGTCTTACTTTTTCCTGCAGAGTTATAGCCTAGTGTTTATATGTCTGGTCTACCTAGAGTTTAACTTTGCACAAGCATAAAGTAGAAACCCAAATTTTATTTTGCTTGAAAGTCAGTTTTCTATTTTTTCTATGTTCTATTTAAAATTCAATTATTTCCCGTAGAAATATGAAACACAGTTATCATATGCATTATTAAGCATCTACAGCTTCATAAGCTAAAATGTAAGCATGCATTAAACATAATTTGTCATCCCTAGATTTTTAGCAGTTTTAAAAATTACTATATTATGTATCATGTATTTATTATGTATTAGCCACATATGTGTCATCATTTAACATTTTCAACATATACAAATATGGTGTGAAATTTTTCACTTCTGAGTCCATACTGGAGCATTATTCCTTTATTTTATTTTTTACCTAAAAGAGAACACAATTATGGAGCCCTCCTGTAATTTTTAAGTTCACTTGTTTCCGATAGGTGGCGCTGTGCTCCGCATAAAACCTCCTGGGTTCCCTATGGGACCCAGCCTGTGCTAGTGAAAACTTCAGGTGTTTCTGGACAGCTTAACAGTCTGTTTGAAGTCATGGAGCAAGTTATCGAGCAAACTCTAACTTCTAGTTGCAACTTCAAACTTCAAGTTCTACTCTTGTATTTTCATTCATGACACCCTCAGGTTTACTGAAATCGGAACAAATTCCCATTTACAGTGGAGAGAAATAACCCCCATTGCTGTAACTAGTGTTGTTTTTCCTTTCTCCCTCTTAACGTCAACCTCTGATCAAGTTTATCAAATTGAAAACTTTGCTTTAAAAGTATATCTCGAGCGGAAAAATGAACCAACATGTATTCAGTGATGAGTTACACACTGACCAAAACATGACTCTAAGGATTGTTTTTAAAATGTTTTTATTAGTACATGTTTGCATCACATAATGGTTCTATTTACCGTCCCTACGAATCTCTTCTTCACCTAGTGTCTATAATACTGCAGGCTTTCCGTTCATTTTCACTACAAATTAGCTTCTGCCAAGTCCTAGCAGGGCTGGGTGAAGATAGTCTTTAGGCAGCTTATCTGTAATATCAATATCCTTTCAATAAGGGAAGAGTCGCTTTGGAGGAAATGGTGAATTGCCAGCTTGCGCATGTGCACACACACCCACCTCTACTAGTAGGCCAAACTGTATGTTTTGTCTGTATATAAGTATTTCAAGTCCTTCTTCCTTCAATCATCCATGATATCAGGAAACACAGGAATGTCCCAGAGTTTGCATGTTAGCACCATAGTGCAAGGACAGAGGCAGGGTGACTTTCAGTCGTTTACAACAGAGGATCAGTATGCACTGATACTAAGAAGTTTTGAGCCAATGGAAGACTGGCAGCCTAGTTCTGAATAACAAGTTTTTAGTTTCTCCAGATCATAGCCTGCTACTACATTCAACTTCACTGTGTTCTCTACTCTGAAGAAGCTCTTTGGTGAAAATCAATGTAAACAAGGGAATTTTCTAAGAAGAATACTGCTATACACTGTGCTTGTATTTCCACAAATGGAACATTCTGAACATATCTCTGCATTGGAGGTACAGGAAGACAGAGAAAACTTTCTAAAAATCTTCCCTCAGGATGCACTGTGGAAGAAAAACATTTCTGAAAAGTTAAGGGAAACATAAACATTTTCTAAATGCATATTTCAGTCTAATGTTGATGCTGTTTTTCACAACAAATGCATAATAAATACCATCAAAATAAATATGAGGAACATTTAGATTCAGAAAAGATGGGTCTCAGAGTAGTAAACTTTTAGAACCTTATTTAAAAATTTTTATGCACATGAACCATTATTTAGAATAGTTTTCCCAGTCCTCCATCAAAGTCTTGCATTATTCTATAGAAATTTCCTATATTTTTTGATAGCAACAGATGTCACAGACATTAATTTTTGTTAATGAGTCTTCATATTAGTTAGCTAACATTTCTCAAGGACAGAATTTTTCTATTTGAATATTTTCTTATTGTTAAATACTTTTTTTTAAAACAACAGCTGTAGCTGGGTGTGGTGGCTCACGCCTGTAATCCCAGCACTCGGGAGGCAGAGACAGGAGGATTGCTGAGTTCGAGGCATGCCTGGGCTACAGGGTGAGTCAGGGCCAGCCTGAACTACAAAGCAAGACCCTGTCTCAAAAACAAACTAACAAACAAAAAACAATAGCAGTAAGTATCAAGATAGCCCTAAATGTCCTATGAATATTTCCCAAATCCCACCCCTTAATATATTTCAAGTTGCACTCTAAAATATCTTGAGTTGCTTTCTAAAGATATTCCAGGATCACATTCCTAACATATTCAGAATTGCACAGACTTAATCACAGTTACTATTTTAAAAAAATTAGTCATAGATGATGAGACTATCAGGAACAAAGTTCTTAAACTCTTTAGTGAAAATTATAATTTAGTAAATTATAATTTAGTAAAAAATATAACAAATACATTCTATTCTCTTAAAAACTCTTCAGCCCTAAATAAAAATCCAAAAACAATAAAAATTGGATGCATGCCATTCTGCGCATTCCTAACTTCTTGTCTGTGTAGAGAAAATGTCTTTTCTTAAAGGACTCTGGAAAGGCAGTGCAGATCATCCCAAATTCCACCCGACAGCACACCATCTTGGTTGCTGCCTCTAACTACATATAAGTGCTTAGGGAGATAATACTTATTTCACTGAATTACACAAATTTGTACCGCAATGCTGGAAAATATGTTAGCTGTGATAAAGAAAAACAGCAGAGTCTGTGTGGCTTTTAGGGTGTACTCCAGAGAAGACATGTGTATAAATTACAGCAAAAGAAAATATTCAGTAACCATAGTATAGGAAATCAGAAAGGAAACAGTTGAAAGGAATTCAAAGGAAACAGGTGATTCTGGGGACCTTTATAGAAAAAGTGCCACTTGAGCTATATCAATTAGCTAGAGAAAGTAAAGGCGGTACATTCTGCTAGGTTTACAAAAAGAGTTCATAAAGATATGAAAGTGAAAAATGTAGAGTACCTGTAGGAAAACAAAGAGTTATGTGACAAAGTCTGAGACATACAAAAGAGAGGAGTGAAGGAAAAGCCTACTTCATTTCAGAGAAGAAAATCACACATCCTCGTCTTCATAATCAGTAGTTCGGACTTCGGGAGCTTGGTATTGAAATGCCGTCCCTTGCAGTCTTATCAAAGGCATGTCATGGACTCAGAGCTACGTTAGTCAGATTAGTCTGTGGGTGCAGGGTAAACAGCAAGTCTCCCAGGTGAAGAAGAGCGGCCCCAGTGGAAAACAGAACTCTGGGTTCTATCTGCAGCTCCTCACAATGAAAAACAAGAAAAAGCCCCAATAAATGCCAAACACTGATAGTATTTCATTTAATCCTAGCAAAATTCTCATAGATAAAAATACAGCAATTCAAGAACAGGTAGGGGCCCAGGGTAAAATCACGACTGGTGGAAATTTACTCACGTTTAGGGACCTAGACGTGCTAAGGGGTCAGGAGGGTGAGAAAAGTTTGGGTCTAGGAAGTGAAAATATAACAGAAAGGTCTGATATAAACCTTTAACTAAATATGAACAAAAGTTAGACATGATGAAAATTTAGACGTGAAAAAAGTGCAATAAAGAAAAGTCATAACTTAGACCTAAGGAGAATGAAGAAAAACTCAAATTAAGAAAAAGAAGAACTTGAGTGTTATATTAGTGATGAAGCCAGTATTATAATGGGTGAGTATCAAGGAAGAAGTAAGGAAAAGGCTTTTTTCAAAAACTTCCTTCCAATTCAGGGAAAAGAAGAAGAGTTGCCTTTGTTACTCTCAACCTTATCCATTTTCATTATTATTTAAAACCAGAGTAACAGCCTTTTTCAAGAACTAAGATGACAGCCATAGCCTCTGACTTCCAAGATCTGCGCCTCTTACAGACTTCTAAGGCAAAACAGGCACGGAAGGCTGTTCCCAGGATCCAGCTTTATAGATAAACCTGAATGATCTCCAGAATGGCTTGAGCATCCACCAGTGGCAAAGTGCAGCCCACTCAAATTTAACAAGCATTAATACCTGTATTACCTGCTAAAGCTTGACTGCTTTATTGTTACCTATGTTCATAATTTGTAAAGTTACATGATTTTGAAAAATCTTAAAACTAAGGTAATCTTAAATGAGTTTTCCACCTAAAACATAGACTGTAGAAATAGGATACCCACATACCCACTTTATTGTCCAGTCTGTTGTCTTCCATACACACACACACACACTAAAATCCAAACAGCTTCACTTTGTAAAACATACTCTTTGATAACAATGGGCAGTTGACGGAGAAAGGTAGAACCAGACTGAGTACAGAGGACCGTAACTTTCCACTTCAGAAAGAAATGGAAAATTACATTTGGCTTTGTTCCATTTTTCCAGTTTTTATGTGGGTTTTAAAACTATCAGCCTCCTGAATTATATTTTCACTCTTTGGTGTTATACTTCTATACACCTTATCCTCAGTTTAAAATTAATCAAGTTAAACTGATGAAGTCAAAAAACTACTAATTTCACAGATTTATCCATCTTGATAAATAAGAGAATACTGTATCTTAGAGGTAGTAACTCCCACAAATCAAACAATCGCTTTGAAGTGGAAAGATCAATTCAGGGCATGGGTTATGGATTATATCTGAAATGTCTCCAGGAGTCTCCCATGTGCACAAGACGGGCGTTGGGAAGGTGACTGGACCACGTGAGCACCTTACTCATCAGGGGACGCATCTTCGCAGGATTCCAGAGCAGTATGTGCTGTTAGGAGGGGCACAGACGAAGGAGGCACAGCTCTGCCGGTGGGACCCACACTGGTGCACGCTTTCCCACCATGCATCTGTTGGTCTGTCTCTCTGTCTCTGTCTCTCTGTGGTTGGCACTGGTTGAGAAATCTTCATCTACCATGTGGTTTCTGCCTTAGAGACGGCCAGTCATGGACTGAACCCTCTTAAATGATTAGCAAAAATAAACTTCCTTCCTAACATGTCCCAATAAACTCAATTAAAAAAATAAATTTCTCCTCCTTTAAAATGTGATTTAAGTTTCAAATGTGTAATATTTTGTCCCAGTGAAGGAAAGTGATTAATATTAAAGAGAAGTATTTTTTAACAGATATTGGTTTATAAAGTTAAATCAGTAATTAGAACTCCTCTAGGAAAGTCTTACTTTAAATAACTTAAATAAGTAAGATAGGAAATAACTTCAAATTTTAAGAAGCATCTGGCTTAGTGGAATTCATTTAGCATTGATATTTAAACACTGATGAAAAATTCTAACACCCTTTAGTATTTTGCTTTTAAGATATATATTAAACTGAATGATGAATGAAGTATTTTGTCACAGAAGAAACATCAAGAGACCTGTAACAGAGGGTTTGAATGATGCAAAAAGAGAGGGAGACCACAGCATTTTAGTTTCTCCACATACCTGCCATGAACAGTAGTAGACTTGATGATATCCCCCGGCAGAACCACTGTAAGGTCAATGTCTTTATCTATTATGTTTTCCTTCTGTTCCATGATGAAAGCAGTGGATTCTACAGAATCATCAACTGAAGAAACATCCACGTACTTTGTCTCAGCTGGAGGAAGTGGTGCCTTTGCTTTTGTTTTTCTCCTAAAATAAAAGTAAGATGCAGAAAATAATAATTATATATATTTAAAAGTAAATTCCTAAATATATTTTATGGAACACCCAAATATACATATATACATAATTTCTATGCCTCCCAAAAGTACAATATTAACTGTTAATTGTTTTTCTAATACATATTTTGTTTTGTTTTTGAGCACTATGTGTACATTACTCGGTAACAAAAAAGACAGGATAAGGAGGCTTCATGTTTGTCTCCATTCAGTTTAATAAATATATCTGCCACTGCACAGTAAATCAAGAGTATAATTTATTTTCTTCATTGAGATAAAAGTATGAAAATTCTTAGAGTATCTCGATGGAGATCAGCATTTTACTTTCATACCACATCACAACTCTTGCTTTTGGCCCTTGTTCTATTTGTTTCTAGGCCAGTGTGTTCCACTTTCTGCCTCTCTGACCATGTAAGTCTCACTTATCTTCAAAATCTGGCACATCCAACTGATCCTATCAATCTGCTGTCACAACTGTGCTAAAACGTGTCCCCAAAGCCTTGCATGTCGAGAGGTTGGACGTCTGGAATGTAAGTGAATCGCCGGAGCAGTGACTTCACCATGGATTACCTCTCTGTTAGCGACCTGCCTCTCCAGGAGGTGCTGCCGAAACAGAGAAGGTCGCTGTGGCTCTGAGACTGTTCTCCGCCACTCTTCCCGCTGCTACGGGGAGAACGGCTTCCCTCGGCCTTCTGCCTTCTCTGTCACGTCTCCCCCATGAGCTGAAACCTCTGAACCAAAATAAAACCAAAATAAAACCTTTCCTCCTTTAAAGGTATATGTCAGGTACTTTGTCCCAGCAACAAAACACTGGAGATTATGTGTACAATTTCTGTTTTGTTTGGTATAGCTGATCATAGATGAGACACTATCTCTTTTGAATCAGATGGGCAGTACGAACTAGGTTTGGAAGAGTCAACTGAAATACACAGGAAAAGAAATAATTGATAGTTCAGGGTACTTTGTAAGAGTTAAGCAGTCTAGTAAAATGGCACAGAAAAGTCATGGGCGATGGGCAACCAGTGGATCAGCAGGAAAACTTTTGTAACTGTGAATTCTGTGAAGTAGTCCCTGCCAAGTGAATATGCTGAAGCCCACAGCGTACACACATATGTGAAAACCAGTCCGGAAGCAGGAGGGAAGAAAAAGGCACTACACGACAGTAACAGAAATTAATTTTAAAAGACTTCCAACCATTCTCATCTCAGCAAATCAAGTCTGCTCCAGTTGCCTGAGGCCACAAATCTACTTTCCCACATCCAATCCCTAAAAATCTATCAGGTCTACAGTATAGTCTCAGTAGGCTCAGAGTCTACTTTCAAGGCTTCTCTGTATTTCTCTTCCCATTCTCTTCATCCTTCCTACCATTATATATGTTGTCTGTTAATTTTTCGAGGTCTGATCAAATTGTAATGTCTGCAGATGTCTTTCCTGTTTGATGCACATTGCAATAAATTCTAACTCACAGTGTGATGGTTCTCTGTATGCATGTGTGTGTGTGTGTGTGTGTGTGTGTGTGTATGCTGTTTTAAATCCTAAGATTCTTTGTCATGAAAACCCAACTCTAATTACTGGCAATAAGCTTATTACAATAAAGAGAAGCAGAACAAAGCACTGGCTGAAATACTATTTACATAGAAATTCTTTGAAGAACACCTTAAGGTCTTGTTACTATTCTAAGACATTTTAATACCTGTGGTACTAAAAGATCCAAATTACCCACGAGACCAAGACCCTTTCATAATGAACTAGCAATCCCATAGGACGATGATGCAAAAGATACAATACAAAAATGAAGAATCATACAACAGGTGAATGACCTTGAAAATTCTGAAGGACAGCCAGCCAAATTGGCCTGGTGGGGTTGGCCAGGCAGGCGCAGGAAGCTTCTCAGAGGAAACAAAGTGACTTAGTTCTTAAGGAAAACTAGAGTGTAGACGGGGAGAGTCTAAAGGGCGCATTATGGTTGGTTCCTAATTGTAACCATTGTCAACAAATACAGTAATTTAACTTGTTCGTTTTCTACACAATCCAATCTAGTGAAAAAAAAAAAAAACAGCAGGTGGAGGTCTGGACTTGGCTTGAATTCTAAATAGCTTTAAAATGTCATGTATGTGGCATTATATTCACCAGTGATTTTAAAAAAATACCTGTTTTTTAATCTACTCATATCCCCCAGTTTTTTTTTTAATTTTTGGCTAGACTCTCTGAAGCAATAGTGAAATTAAATTAAATGTCACCAAAATCTAAAGCTATGGAGAAAATAATCAAACCTAGATGGATTATCTAAATAAATTTTTAAGAAATCTACATCCTTTAAATTTAAATGCAGAAAATTCTGCTAATGTGGGAAGCACCTGTTGTTATTCATAACAACTATAACATACTACCAATGATACCTAGCTATACATGCCAGTTATCATTCATACTTAAAACTGCCAGTACTATATCAAAGGCTTCCTACTCCTGTTGAGCAGAAGTATTTACATCACTTTTTCTATACAAGGGGTTATTATGCAAACTTTCTTTCAACACTGGCCGAGTTTGACTATCAATGTCTATCAGGGAATGCTCATGTATGGAGAGGAAGTTATACTGGAAAGACATTTGAGGCTAACTTTCGCCAAATCAAGCCTGAAGTTAATACACAGTTAAGTATTGCTTAAAAAATTATTTCATTATTTATTAAAATTATCTCCATATTATACTTGATTTTCATGAGAATTGTTATAATTCACATATCCAATATATTTTAAAAAAGACAAAACCTCATTTTCGTTCAGCAGTTAATGACATCTGCTTATATTATTGATCTTTTTATTACTTTATGTAGAACTTCATAGTTTGTGTCCATTAAGTTCAAAACTCCATTACTGTCAATATTCATATCCTTAGAATAGACAGATAAAGAAGTTCAGCAAAAACTGAATTTTAATAAAAATATTCTTTCTTGGTTTGAAACAAACACCTTAAAAGGTTATATGAGGCATAATTGTATCCTTTAGAAGCTGCTGAAGCCTAGAGAGTTCCTCTGGTTGCTTTATGGTAGTTTTATATAGTCAAAGAAATACACAAAAAACAGCTTTGATATTAAAAAGAAAAACACAAAAATCAAATCATACCTTAAAGCCCTAACCTTTTAAGTATTACAGTCTAAGAACCAAAAAGCAATTTAAATCTCATTCCTCTCAATACAGAGGATATCAAATTTGAGATACACAGTGGTTAATGTTCTTCCAAAGTAACTGGACATGTTTTCAAGGCCCCTAAATTTGCATCTCCATTGTAAAATGGAGATCAGTTTCTTAAGCTTGACCAGTTTCTTTGCACATAAGCAAACAAGAGACTTAGATAAATAAAATTTGTTCCAAGGTGACAATAACACTGCATTTTTGAGAGAATACAGTTAACAAGAATACCCTTTTGATGGTACGTCTCTTGCCAAATTGGAGTAAATATGTCCCAGTAGTTTTAAAAGATATGCCATACAGGAAAATGAGATAGCCGTGACACTCAATGTATGACCCTTCGTTGACATTTCTCTTGTCAAGGTTACTAATGACCTATGCGGATCCAAATCAAACAGAAAAGTATCTTTGTCAGTTTGGTCACATTAAGTGCCATTTCACAAGCCCAAACCCACTGCTTTGGACTTTTTCCTGGGTTTACAGTGTGGCGACACAATCCGTCTTCTGCCTTCTTCTCAGCCACTCCTCAGGCTACTCTCCTACCTTCTCTGCATGATTTCTCAAAGCTGAGGCACTCTAGGATCTTTCTGTGCCTTTGGCCTCATTCCACAACCTCCACCTCATGCCCCTAAACTTTAAATATTATCCACATGTGGATGGCTCTCAAATTCACAGCTTCAAACTTTGCCTGTTTCTTTAGCTCTAACTTACATGTCCGAAAATGGTCATCTCCTTCTGGATGTCCACAGGCATCTCAAGTTGCACGTAACCAAGACTTGATTTCTCTACCTCCAATCCCCATTCTCACACATGACACCACCTGATAAGTGCTACCATCCTCACACTCCAGAAGAGTAAACTGATATGTAGAGAGTTTGAAGAACTTGCCTAAGGTCAAAGCCAGTGCTCTTAACTACACTGTATCATTCATTTGGGAGTTCAAACACTTAATATAAAATAAGTACCCCCCCCAAAAAAAAGGGAAACAATGAGAAAAGCCAAGTAACAAAGGTGGGAAATGTAATTATCGAATACCTACTGCCAAGTCTTGTGCAGACTCTTTTCTTGCAATTTAACCGTACCTTCCAGAGGGAAAGAAATTTGTCCCAAAAGTTGTCCTGCATAGCATGGTACAATAACAAACAAAAATCTGCCCAATCTTTACCCCTCCCCGTAGCCCTGATGAGCTCAATCTGATTAAACTCTATCTTATAAAGAGAATACAGGGTCAGATGTACACACTGTCCTACACTGACAAAGGCTGCTACCTCCTCGGATGGGCTTGGAAGGCAACGCCCCTACTGGATAGCAAGGATATGGGAGCCTCATACACGGCCACAGGTATGACTTTGAGTAAATACTTAATTTTTCTTGTTCTACATTTCCTTATTTCCAAAACATGACTATTATGCTAGATAGTCTCAGGTCCCTTTACCTCTAACATGCAAAGATTTGGGTGAGATAAGATCTTTAGAACTGGTGGCTGAACTAAATTACAAACATTTGTTCAAAAGTGTCCTAAGGCTAGGACCCTGTTCCCATTTCTGGGGTGATCTTCCGACCCCCAAATACTGGTAGTCCTGGTTAGGAAAGGGTCTCCGCGGAGACTCGCAAGAAATGAAAGCCTGGAAAAGGGGCTCCATTTCCAAGTATCCTTCTCTAGATTGGCATTATGTACTAGGACAAATGATGAACAGAAGGACAAACTAAAAATTACATTTTTTAAAAACTTCTGGTGTCCATTTCCCACACTCAGTTATTTTGTATTTCAACACCTGGAATAGCAAGTCGCTACCGCAAGCCATTCATCATCACTCCAAGCTTCTGTCGCGTGTATATCTCCACACAAGCAAGCATGACCTATGATCCCTAACCGCATAAATTACTTCTGTTCCTCATTCTCCACAGGAGACGGATTCCAGGAGATTCATACATTTCAAAAACCCTTCACTAAATGATATTTGCATATAACATAGGCAGAGTTTCCTTCATACTTAAATCATCTCTAGATAACTTTTAATACAATGTAAATATATATATATTTTTTTGAGACAGGGTCTCACTTTGTAGTCCAGGCTGGCCCTGAGCTCACTATGTAGCCCAGGCAAGCCTTGAACTCAGCAATCCTCCTGCCTCTGCCTCCCAAGTGCTGGGATTACAGGCGTGAGCCACCACGCTCGGCAGATACAATGTAAATATTGTGTGCATAACCATTATGCTGTATTTTTTAGGGAATGATAACAAAAGTCTAAACCTAAGTTCTTAATTATCAATCGCATGACATCTAAGTACAGGTCAAATACTTTCCATGCATAACAACTGAGATAAACCACCAGTATAAAATCCAGTGATTCACAAAGGTGGTACTCCATATTAAATACCTCTTAGTACCTTTGTACATTTACTACATATGAATACAGTATTTTCAGTAAGCTGAGTTAAATGAAATGTATTGCTGTAGCTGCTCAACAGCCACGAGAGTGAGCTGGCAAAAGAGCCATCCTGGTGAACACCAGAGCCCGGCCCAGGACTCCCTGGAGGCCCCAAGCTAGAGACCCACAGCCTGCGCAGGCCCGGGAACTCCGCGGGAGCTGGCGGTGACCTGACAGCTCTGTACTCCGAAGCATCTGCCGCTCTGAGCATAAGACACTTTCGCATGACTTCTCAGCAACCCAACAGTGAAATCCTGTCTCTTCAGAGGCTGCGGTCAAGAATGTTTCTTGTTCTGCTCGTGGAAGTCCCCCTAAAGTCACTTCGGGGAAGGTACCTGAAAGGGGATAGCTAGGTCATATGGAATTTCTAACGTTACTACTTCGAGGAATTTCCATACTGATTTCCATTATGGTTATACTCGTGTTTACACTCGCTCCACTAGAGTGAGGCAGAGTCCAGAAAGCACAATAAAAGATGGATAGAAGGAGACAAGTAGATGTCCTGCAAACGCCTTCAAGAGGACGAGGCCAAGAGGAGGAAGGGAAGCAAGAAGAATAAAAGCCATGCCACACACAGGAACCTCACTCAGAACCTCAAGGAATGCAAACAGTATTTGTAAAAAACATAAGATTATTAATAGCAATAAAAACAAAAGTGGTGAAAAGTGATACATAGGAGGGAGAGAGGGAGTGAGGGAGAAGGGAAAGGGAATTTTAAAATCTCAAGCTGTATTATATACGTGCATCACTCCCCAAAATGACATATACTACATGCACTGTGAAAACGTACTAATACAAAACAGGAAGAAAAAGGTTCTTGACATCATTTAGAAATATTTATAGAACACTTATGTAGAACCTTTGTTCAACAAAGTACCTGAGAAATCACACCTGTCACTGAGAAAATGGAGTGTGTGGAATCCAGACAGGGGTGGTCTCTGGCATTCCTATCATGGCTACCAGGGCAAGCAGTAGCCAAGTGGCCAGTTCAGAGCAGGAACAAAACACCCTCAACATTTACAGCTTATGTCTGAAGTTCCCCCAAAACGTCTCAGGTGTTTGCATGCACAATGCAAAGGTTGTGGGGTTCCAGAGGCTTCCGCTGGGAGTTTGAGGCCCTGTTAGGCAGGAAGTGCGCTCCAAAGAGGGGGGCGTGTGGTGCTGTGAAAGGGAAGCGGGAGGGGTGGGTAGACCTCAGAAGACTTTGGAATGGACACTTTTCAGCAGTGCTGGAACTGTTAGGACTCCGGCGTCTCCTAACATTTTGCACAGTGAGATGTGTGTGAGTATTTTCTGGGGCTGATAGATTGTTATAACGCCCCTAAGAATCCCATGTGCATAAGATGACTGGATAAGACACCTCTATAATGAGTGGACTCACCCACTGCTATCTGTGGCCAGTAGTTATATGGATGTAGTTAGGTCAGGCCTGGTTGTAGGTGGGTCACCTGGGGTGTGTCTTGGGCTCCGACTGTATTCTTGTTCCCAGCCCCACCCTTCTCTCCCTGCTTCCTGGATGCCGAGGCTGAGCCCTCTCCCTCCGAGATGTCCCCATTGTCAGGCCTTCTCTGCCTCACAGCCCACTGATCATGGACTGGAACTGAGCCCAAACAAACTTTTCCTCCTCTAAGTTGAGGGTATCTGGTACTTTGTCCCAGGGAAAGTGATTAAGACATCATCAGCTGACCCTTTTTGTTACATAGCTGACAATGTCCATCAGCTTATTTCCCAGTTTTTTTCTGAGGCAGAAACCATGAATGCAATTTTTTTTAGACTTTTGATTACTACATTTTTTCTGAGTGTACTCATTTACTTCTTCAGGAATGAATCTACTATAGTATAGTTCTCATAATTTATTTTCGTTGTTGTTGTTCTACTGATTATGTCAAATTTTTCCTCATAACTACTTTAGAAGCAGCAGTTATACAGAGTGGATCAGAACAACACCACAGGATTTCTTTATCAGTAGGCTTTTAAGGATCAGGAAGCATGAGGAGATGCAGCCATTACAGCATTTTGGTTACTATACACCCAGAAGGCATAACATGCTCTTTATCCTAATTCACACAATAAATGGCCCAGGTAAGCAATAATAAGAGTCTTCTAATTTAATTTAGGTTTCAACAAAAACAAAACTGTTGTTAATTTTATTTTAACCTTTTATGTTTATTAGTACATATCTGCACAACAACTGCATTTATCCTGAGAGTTGGTACAAATACACAGAGCATCTTAAATCTTTTGTACTTTTCTTTCCCTTTTCTCCACCTTCCTGAATCTCTTGGTAAACACCCTTCTCATCTCTTAAATCAAATTAACTTAAGTTTCCCCTACATTCCTTGCCTTCTTAAAAACCATGTAACAAATTGACAGTATTTATTATTCTGCTACACTTTCCATATATGCACAGTCATAATGCAGTACAAATGTAATATTTCCCAGTATAATTTATCCTACTTTATAATAATTTTGTGTCTTCAATATGTACTCTGTAGGGTCAGGTTTTATTTATCTTACCCTAAATATAATTTACATAGATTCATACATGTCACTGAGTAAGTGTGTATATATGTACTCAAACTTAGGGGATGGGGGTTTAGCTCAGTGTCTGCCTGGCAAGTGCAAGGTCCAGAGCTTGATCCCTGATACCACATACAAGAGTGGGCATGGTGACTCATGCCCACCAGCAATAACATGCCAAAGTGCAAGAGTGGTGACTTAGGCCTATAATCCCAGCACTCAGGAAGCAGAGGCAGGAGGATTGCTATAAGTTTGAGGCTTGCCTGGGATACATAGTGAGATCAGGGCCAGCCTGAACTACAAAGAGATATCCTGTCTCAAAAACAAAAACAAAAAGTACACACACTTAAACACACATGTATGTTCACACACACACACACACACACACACACAAGCACTAGGCTTGCTAGGCTAGCAAACACAGTGAGTGTCCATTTTTCTTCAGCCTTAACTAGAACTATATCCCCAATTAACCTGCCCACTTTTCACGAAGCATCCTATCTTTCTTACTTTTCTTATTATGCTTTAAGCAGGTAGGTTCTCCAAAAGAAGTAAAATGTTCTAAATATAATTCTGGTGGAGAAAGTTGAATATGTACTATGATAACCAACTAATGAGATGCTAAATGATGTAATTCTACAAAAGCTAAATTTAGAAATTCTTTATATTATTTATATTCTTTAATACCCTTTTCTGGATATCTTCCTAAGAAAGTTAAAATTGTATTATAATGATATACACATGCCCATGTTTACAGCAACACACTGCACAGCAATTAGACTTTGGAAGCAGCCTGTAGGCCCGTCAGCAGATGAATAGAGCAGGTGAGAATTAAAAGTGGAGGCGCAGTGAGAGCCAGCAGTACAGCCTGTCTCGGAAAGGTGCCTGAGTCTTAGAGATCAGAAGGCCAAAAGGCAGTTGTGTAGAAGGCACACGAGACAGAGGGAACTATCAGAGAGGATGGACCAGGATCCACTGCTACAGAGGAAACAGATCACTGACACAGTCGGAAGGACCCAGACCCAGCAGACAGGCAGAGCCCGTGCCCTGCAGGGATCCACACACACACCTTGGCTGCTCCCTCAGAAAGAGACTGGGCCTGGATCGGGACAGTCTTGTACGGACCGAGGCAGTGGCAGAATGTGAGACAAGATTCCCCAGGTGCCCACTCCTCCAGAGGAAATGAGGCTGGTAAGGAGGTTTCCACAATCTGAACCTGGTGCAAGGGCTGCCACTTTTATAAATATTTTTTTTACTTGAATTCTTTATTGGTACATTTTATATACATCTCACAATCACACACAACATTCAGGAATTTGTACCAGTATATGACACAAGTTAATTCTCATTTTTACCCACATCTCTACCCACCCACACCTCCCCACCCCCTATATACATGCTCTTTTCTTTCCAAATCATATTTATTCCTTCCCCTCATTATATTCCCACACCAAATTTCCTTTGGAAATTTCCCATTCTACAAAAACTGTCATACTTACTAGAGCTCATTTACATCTACAGGTGCTCATATCAAAGAAAAGATCCAGTATTTGCCTATCTGTGATCTATTTATTTCACTTATTAGTGTGTCCTCCAGGTGTATCCATTTGCACATAAATGAACGAATCTTGTTATTCTTTATGGCAGAATAATACTCCATTTTATAAAAAAAAAACCGACATCTTCTTTATCCACTCTCCAGTTGATGGACATTTGGGTTGTTTCCAAGATTGAGCTATCACGAACTGAACTGCTATGAACAAGGGTGTACATCTGTCTTTCCAATGTGATTTTTAGAATTCCTTTGGGTATATTCCTAGCAGGGAGATAGCCGGGTCACATGGGACCTCTAGTCCTAGTTTTCTGAGAAATCTCCATACAGATCTCCACAATGACTGCATAAGTCTGCAATCCCACCAACAGTGGAGAAGGGTTCCTTTCTTCCCACAGCCACGCCAGCTCTTATTGTTAGTTGATTTTGTAATAGCAGCCATTCTTTGTAGAGTGAGATGAAATCTCAGTGTTGTTTTCATTTGCATTTCTCAAATGACCAGTGATGTTGAACATTTCTTCATATGCTTCTTGGCTAATTCTGCCTCTGAGAAGTGTCTGTTTATTTCAGATGCCCATTTTTGAATTGGGTCTTTAAACCTGGGGAGGCTGATCTGTTTAAGTTCGTTATATATTGGCAATAATAGCCCTTTGTCTGATAAACAGCTAGTAAAGATTTTTTACCAGGTTGTTGGTTGTCTTTTAGCAGTGCCAGTGACTTCTTCTGCTGTACAGAAGCTTTTCAGTAGGATAAGATCCCATTTGTTGAGTCTTTCTGCTAGTTCTTGTGCTGTAGAGGTTTTATTCATAAAGTCTCTGCCTAAGCCAATGTCTCCAAGAGGTTTACCTATTTTCCCAGCAGGCTTATTGTGTCTGTTTTAATGTTTAAGTCTCAAATTTAAACTAAATTGTGAATTTAGTTTTGTACACGGTGAAAGAGATAGGTCTAGCTTTAGTTTGGGGCAGGTTAAAGCCCAGTTTTTCCAGCACCATTTGTTAAAGAGGCTGTCTTTCCTCCATTGGGGATGTTTGGCTACTTTGTCAAAGATAAGGTGGCTTAGTGTATCCGGGGTTGTTTCTGGATCTTCTAATTGATTCCACTGGTCTTTGGATCTATTACTTTGCCAGTACCATGCAGCTTTTATCACAGTGGCTTTATAGAAGAGTTTTAAATTGGGGATTGTAATACTCCCTGCCACACTGTGTTTGCTTAGAATTGCTTTTGCTATTCTAGGTCTCTTATGGTTCCAGATGAATTTTTGGATTATTTTCTCTAGCTCTACGAAGTATAGTATTGCAATTTCAATTGGAATTGCACTCAATCTGTATAGTAGTTGTGGGAGTATAGCCATTTTGATGATGTTGGTTCTCCCTACCCAGGAACAAGAGATGTCTTTCCACTTTCTGATATCTTTTTCTATCTCATTTTTCAGAGTCCTATAGTGTTCAGAGTAGAGGTCTTTCACCTTCTTTGTTAGGTTGATTCCTAGATATTTCATTTTTCTGGGTGCTACTGTGAAAGGGACTGACTCCGCAATTTCTCTTTCAGTGAGTCTGTTGTTTATGTAGAGAAAGGCTGTTGATTTTTGAGCGTTGACCTTGTATCCAGCAACACTACTAAATTTGGTAATTAAATCTAGCAGCCTTTTGTTTGAGTTTTTAGGATCCTCTAGTTAGAGTATCATATCATCAGCAAATAATGACAGCTTAACTTCTTCCTTTCCTATGTTTATTCCTTTTATATCTTTGTACTGCCTGATTGCTATGGCTAATGTTTCCAGCACTACATTGAACAAGAGTGGTGACAGCGGGCATCCTTGTCTCATTCCTGATCTTAGCATAAAAGGTTTCAGCTTTTGGACATTAAGTATGATGCTGGCTGTTGGTTTCTCATAAATAGCTTGTATTAAATGGAGATAAAATCCATCTACTCTGATTCTCTGTAGGTTTTTGATCATGAATTGGTGTTGGATTTTGTCAAATGCTTTTTCTGCATCTATTGAGATGATCATATGGTTTTTGTCCTTGAGTCTGTTAATATAGTGCATTACATTTATTGATTTATGCATGTTGAACCAGCCTTGCATCCCTGGGATAAATCCCACTTGATCAGGGTGTATGATTTTCTTGTATTTCTGTACTCTTGTACTCTCTGTATTCTGTTTGCCAGTATCTTATTGAGGATTTTTGTGTCAATGTGGGCACAGAGGTGCTTTGGACCAATGAGAGCAAAAAGAGGCCATTTTTTTCTCAGGAGCCTGGAAGAGCCATGCATGTAGCCGTGGTGCACTGCCGAGATTTGGCCAGCAGACTGAGGTGATTTATACTGAGAAGCAGTGACCAGCTCCAGCCAAACTCTGCTCCAAGAACACCCAGGACCTCCAGAACTCTTCCTGGCTCCAAAGTGCTACAGGCTGCAGCTACAAGCAGGGAAGCAGGCAGCCTTGGCTGGTGGCAGGAAGGGGACACTCCCCCCACTCTCGCATTGTGATGATGAAAACAAGCAAAGGGCCCACCTGACCCTTTAGTTAGAACATGAAAATAATCACAGGTGTGGAACCAGAGAGCTCACTTAAGACCTGGCAGAGGCCAACAGTGCACAGAACTGAGAAGAGCCTCAGGCTGGCTCTCCAGCAGGGGGTGCCACAGCAGCCGTGAGAGCTGTGTGGAGATTTGAGATGAGACTTGGGTAAGACTTACCTGGAACACTACTGGCTGGGGAAGGTCCAAGCTTTTAACCCTAAAGGTCAGAAAGAGCCCTGTGTCCAGCATTTATCTTATTACAGACTTGACAGGGATCCACGGCACTTTTATGGACTCTGTCTCAGACAGGAACATAGAACTGAGGATATCAGGGGAATTTTAATATTTTTAGTATCTTTCTCTGTCTTTGCTTGATTTGTTTTCCTTCTTCAGTCTTCCCCCCCTCCCCGTAATCTAGGTTTTATACTTTTCCTGTTCAATACACCTTCTTTCTCTCTTTCCTCAACTATGTCTCTTGATTTTATGAAATTTGCATCTGAATGGACAGCCTCTTGCCTTTGTTTCATGTCAATATTCCTTTGCTTCCTCATTCATGTTTTCTCTCCTGTCCTGTCCTCCAGTATTCCAAAGCTTGGGTGTTCATCCTTTGTCCATCAGCCTTGCTTCTACTGTATTTGTCTTCACTCATCTCTCTATCTCATCCACTATCCATCCTTCTTACATTTCCCTCCCACAGGATAGTCCTTCTACTGAAGGTAAACTCACTGCATATAAACTCCTGACAAGCTAGATCTAATGCAATGGTAGAGCTTGCTCATATGGTGAAAGGGTTCAAACTAACAGGGACCACAGTTTATCAGTTGTTAGACTGTGTTAAATGCTATTGATGCTGCTAACTGCACTGCATTAGCCAGGATATCAAACTGTTGTAATCAGTTTTTCTCCAGTCTGTGACAAAACTGGGACTGTCTGGGGTCACCAGCCCCATCACAGTCCAGTCCCAAAGAACTGGGAGCTGAGTTAAGTATACTGCAACCTGCTATCTTCTCTAGACTGGGAATGTAAGATGTTTGACACAGACCAAAACCACCTACACCTAGAAGTCACCTCTGCAAACACCCATTTCCTAGAGAAGCCTCAATAATATTGGTAGAGATTTCTACCACAAGAAAGCTACAAGAAACAACTCAGAAAACAAAATAAAATTTAAAAAACAAAATTACAGGGCCAGAGACTTAGCTCAGTGGTTCTAGCGCCTGCCTTGCAAGCACAAGGTCCTGAGTTTGATTCCCGGTAACCACATACAATGCTGGGCGTGGTGGCTCATGCCTGTAATCCCAGCACTCGGGAGGCAGAGGCAGGAGGATTGCTGAGTTTGAGGCTTGCCTGGGCTACATAGTGAGCTCAGGGCCAGCCTGAACTACAAAGTGAGACCCTGTCTCAAAAACAAACAAACAAACAAACAAAAAAACACACAAAATTACAAAACAATAAAGCAAAGTACAGCCAGAGACATCAGTCTACCCAAAACAAGTACAGGGGACAATGAGACAGAAGAAATTGGAAGCAAGCCACCTAAATATTCTGAAGCAATAACTACAGAAGTAAATAAACACACAAAAGAAAATAATACTCTAAGTAAAAAAGAGAAACGACAATCAAAATGAAGGATGTGTTTAACAAAAATACAGTAGAAACAGATAAAAAATAGGGGAGTAATTAGGAAAATGATAGAAACCATGAACATCCAACACAGCAAAGAAATAGAATACAGATTCAGTGGAATACAGATAAAGAAATGGAATCAAATAGATTCAAACTGATAGCCAGAAGATTAAAAACTCCATTGAAAGCAGAGACAATCATTTAAATTAGGGTGAAGACAGAATTTCAGATCTAGAAGACACAATTGCAGTTCCTGACCATGAAAAGAAAGACATCTTAAAAAGAAGCCATAAAAAATTAATCCAGCAATTTTAAGGCGATGTAAAAAAAAAAAACATTATAAGACACACTAGAGTCAATGAAAGAGCATGAGGAGGTGCAACTGCCATACAAAAACCTGTTCACAAATATAATGGCAGAAAACTTCCCAAATATGAAAAAAGAATTGGACATACAAATAAGTGAGGCATACAGAACTCCAAATACCCATTACCCAAAAAAAATTACAAGGCATTCAATAACCAAAATCCCAGAAACTCAGCGCAAGAGCAGAATATTAAAAGCTGTTAGAGAAAAGACAAAAAAATTACCTATACAGGAAAGCTGATCAGAATATCACAGCAGACTTCTAAATACAAATTATTAAGGCAAGGAGAGCATTGAGTGAGGCATTCCAAGCCCTAAAAGAAAATACCCTTCAGCCACTACTGAATCATTGGAGAAATAAAGAGACTTCCATGACAAAGAACAACTGAAGAAATTCAGGACCAACAAATAAGCAGTACAAAATGTTCAGAAGGGTATTTTACAAAGAGAAAAATGAAAACCACAATTCCAAGAACACCAACAGAAAGAAGTGACTAGGTGGGGCAAGCAATTAAACAGAGGGGAAAGACAAGAAACAAACAACAAGAAAATAACATGGCAGGGTTAAACTGATACATATCAGTTGTAATCATCATTGTAAATGCTCTCAATTCACCAATCAAAAGAAACAGTCTGGCAGAATGGATCAAGAAACAAGATCTATGAGCCAGGGATTTAGCTCAGTGGTTCTGGTTCCTGCCTCACAAGCACAAGGTTCTCAGTTTGAGCCCTGGTACAAAGGAAAAGAAAACGAAAAGAGAAAGAAAAAGATCCAACAGTATGCCACATACAAGAAACACAACTAAAAAAAAATTTGTAAAGCAAGACTCTGTCTCAAAAAAAAAATTTCATAAACTGAAAGTCAAAAGATGGACTATAATATTCCATGCAACAGGAACCCAGAAAAAAGCAGAGATAGCTATTCTATTTGTACAAGTGAACTTTAAGCCAAGACTGATTAAGAGGCAAAGACCGTCACTAGAGAGTTGTTAATGGAAAAATAAGAGATAACATTTATAAATATGCACTAAATGTCAGTGCACCCAACTATATAAAGTAAATATTAACAGACATAAGAAATCTAATAAGCATAAACACAATTTTAATGTGCAACCTTTATACCCTGTTGTCACAAATAGTTCATTCAGACAAAAACTCAAAAAAGAAACATCAGAACAGAACCAAACTGATGGGCAGGTGGACTTAGTAGATATCCACAGAGTGTTTTGTCTCAAAATACATATTCCCAAAATACATTGGAATACATATTGGAATACATATTTTTCTCAGCTGTACAATTCTTCAACACAAACCACATATTAGTCCATAGAACATACATCAACAAATGCAAAGGAATTGAATTTATCTCATGCATATTATCTGACAATCATGCAATGAAAATAGAAATCAACAGCAAAGGACATTACAAACTCTCCCTAACACATGGAAATTAAAGAATACCCTCTTAAACAGCCAATGGGTCACAGATGAAATCAAAGAAGAAAATAAACAGTATCTATAATTAAATGACAATGCCAACACATCATACTGCAGGACACAGTGAAAGTAGTACCAAGAGGGAAATTTATACTGGTGAACTCTCACTTCAGGAAAAAAGTGAGTATAAACAAACAACCTAATGTTGAATCTCAAACTTCTAAGAAAAAAAAGAACAAGTCAACCCCAAAGCTACACAAGAAAAATTATAAAGAGCAGAACAGAGACTAAGAAAACAATCCATATAATCCATGAATCAGAGTTGGTTCTTCAAAAGATTAAATAAAATTGATAAACTCTTAGTGAAATTTATACTAAAAGGGAAAGAAAAAAGTCAAATTCATGCAATTAGAAATGAAAGGTGACATCACAACAGATCCTGTGGAAATTCAGATGACCATCAACACTTCAAGAACCTATATTCTAATAAGATTGAAGACTCAGAAGAAATGTACAGATTCCTAAATACACAGGAATTACCAAAGCTGAACCAAGACGTGTAGAAATTCTAAACAACCCACTATCTCTTAAACTGAAAATGAAACTCAAAACTTACCAATGAGGAAAATCCCAGATCCCAATGGATTCACTGCTAAATTCTACACTTTAGAGAAGATCTATTACCAATTCTCTTCAAACTATTTAATGAAATAGAAAGGGATGCAATATTCCCAGAGTTATTCCCAGGGAGCAAGCAGTGTCCTAATACCAAAACCAGAGAAGAACCCAACCATAAAGGAAAAATAGAAGCCTATCACCCTAATGAACATGGACGCAAAAATCCTCAGGAAGATACTGGCAAACAGAATCAACAAATCATCAAAAATATTATATACCATGACAAAGCAGTATTCATCCCAGGAATGCAGGGAAGATTCAACATATGAAAATCAATAAATGTAACACACCATATCAATAGAACAACAAGCAAAAATCACATGATCTCATTAGATGCAGAAAAAACCGAAAAGAAACCATCTGTGAAATCCCAACACCTGTTCATGACAAAAACCCTACAGAAAATTGAAATAGTCTTTATCTTAATCTGGTAAGCCATGTATGACAAACCAACAGCTAACATAATACTAAACAGTCTGAAATACTAAATACTAAATACTAAAAACTAAAAATACTAAATACTAAAAACTGAAAACTTTCATACTAAAATCAGGAACAAAACAAGGATATCCACTGTTGCCACTCCTATTCAACATAGTTCTGGAAACATCATCCAGACCAGTTAGAGAAAAATAAAGATAGGAAAAGGAGAAGTTAATTATCATTATTTGCAGATGACATGGTCTTCTTCATAGAAGACCCCAAAAACCCCACCAAAAAAACACAAATAATAACCAAATTCAGTAGGATAGCTAGATATAAAGTCAACACTCAAAAATCAATAACATTTCTGTATACAAATAAACTCATTGACGGCCAGGGATGTAGTTCAGTGGGCCCGTGCCTGCGGAAAAAGTGCAAGATACTGAGTTTAATCCTCAGTACCACACACATGGAAAGAAGGAAGGAAGGAAGGAAGGAAGGAAGGAAGGAAGGAAGGAAGGAAGGAAGGAAGGGAGGAAGGGAGGAAGGGAGGAAGGGAGGAAGGGAGGAAGGGAGGAAGG
>PVIC010003814.1:0-66541 GCA_004025085.1 Thryonomys swinderianus | reverse complement strand
CTTCAGCAGTGGGTACTGTTGAGGCCCTTGATGAACAGGAGGCGGCTGATGGGAACACTTTCAAGGGTGTAGCAGCAGTAGGTTGTGAGGTAAAGACATCTGGGTGGGTTGCAGGGTGACAGCAATGTTAAAGCTGTAGGGAGGAAGTATAACACAGAGAGTGAATCAGTAAGAGCAATAGCTAATGTGTACTGACTGCACACACGGCAGGTGGATAGCTCTGCAGAGAGGAAGCATTCCATCCTCACAGAGCTACACCATGAAGTGGAATTAGAGAAGGGAGGCAACTCCCTCCCTCATCCAGAAATGGGGAGGAGATCGTGGGGACCCAGAGCGCAGGACAGAAGGACACACCCTCCAGGCCTCCAGGGCACAGGCAGCTGGAGGACACCAGGGACACTGGCAGTCTGCTTGGGTGGAGAGAGAGGAAGTGACCATTTGCTGACAATAAGGAGGGAAGGTGATTGGATCTGAGTGTCCAGCTGCACTAGTTTAGTTGGTTTTCTATTTAGAGGAAAAACAAGTATGCTGAAAACACCCAACATTTTGAACTTCATTATACAACAAAATAAAGTCAAAATTTGAAGAACCTCTTCCAAAGTCAAAGGGACACCACCTTCTCCTCCGTTCCAGATTCTTGGTGGTCCCACCCTAACACATCGGCCCACCCGAGGGATGAAAACCAGACTAAAGTTTAGTTAAAACAGAACCCCCTGCCCTCAGACCTTATTTTTTACTTTTAAAACTCTTCAGAGCTGTAAGTTTTTTAAATGTATGATGTACTGTGTCGTGCACAGAAAGACCCAGGCTCTGCATCTGTGATAAATGACAGTATTTAAATAGAAGAAGACTGATCAAGCCACCACGGCCTCACCCCTGACTTAGGAACCAGAACTTTCCCCTGTGAGGAAGGCACTTTTTGAGCCTTACTTTCAGCAATCCTGACTCCAAGGGCAATTGCTGCCCTGATCTTTGTGCTTATAATTCCTGTAATTTTAAAATCTAGTTTTACCAGAAATATATACATTTGTGAAAGCTCTATGGCTTAGTTTCCCTCCAACATTTGATTCTGGAAACTATCAGACATAAAGAAGAGCTGAAGAAATTTTGCAGAGCAAACTTTATCTCTGGCATCCCATGCTACAATTAACATTTGGCTGTTTTTGCTGTCTTGTAAGTCCCCACCCAGCCATCCTTCTGCGAGCTCATCGATCCATTTTATTTTTGATGCATTTCAAAGTAAATTGCAGACATCGGTACACTTCTGCAGATTTATCATTAATAAGTGTTCGATAGTTGCAGTTGGTTGGTTTGTTTTAGCTAAAACTTAGAGAATGAAATACATAGGTCTCAAATGGACCATGGAGTGAATTTTGACAAATGTAGAACCACATAAAACAAGCCTGTTTCAAGAGATAGGGTGTTACACTAACCCAAGCTCCCCTCATGTCCCTTCCTAGTAAACTGTAGACACTGTTCCCCACAACAGGGACAACTGACTGTTTCCCCCCATCGATTAGCTTTGCCTAAGTTCTTATAAATAAACATGTAATGTATCCTCTTGCTGTCTGGCTTCTTTCACTTGGGGTCATGTTTCTGAGACTTGTTTGCCCGTGAGACATAATGGGAATTTGTTTCTTGTGATTGCAGAGTAGTTTTCCATTGTGTAGACAGATACCTGTCTGTCTGTTCACCTGCCAGTAGGTACCTGAGTGGCTTCTTGTCTTTAGTTATTAGGAGAAGTCAGAGTGCCAAGAACATTCTTATAAAAGTCTGTTTTTGTGAGCATATATTTCATTTTTCTGGCAAGTGCCCAAGGGCAGAACAGCTGGGTGACAGGGCAGAGGCCCAGGTTTAGAAAAGAGTCTGCCAGGTGTATTCCTGGGATGCTCACGACAAGACCCCCACCCCCACTGACCATGTCTGCAGCTTCCCACTGCGCCAGCTTCCTAGTCCTCGGTCTTCTGCAGTGCAGGCCATCAGACTGGATGTGTCTGCGTCTCCCTGTAGCTTTGATTTGTTCTTCCTGTGCAGCGGATGTTTCCTAACAACCGTCATCAGGATAGAGAAGGGCCTCCTATGCTCACCTCGCCAAAAGTTGTCCTCATTAGTTGCTGTGTTCGTGGCTACCACGTATCTTTTCTGTATGAGTCCTTTCTGACCCTGACTCTCCTGGAACCAGGGAGGAGGCTGGGAATTTTGTCCCAGGAGCCACTGGAGGTGGCAGGAGGAGCTGGTGAGGACGGGGACAGCACTGGTCTCACCAAGCAAAGAGTGCCAGCCATGAAGAGTACCTGTCTAGGGAGCGTTGGAAGCAGTTTGGTCCAGATGATCTGAAGTCAGGAATGATCTGCTTATCGTAGAGTTAAATCCAGCCGTGGCCACAAGAATCAGGGACACACGGTGTAGAAATCGTGTTGGTCCTGGCACGAAGAGCTCCCTTCCACTGTGCGTCTTCAGCATGGCACTTGGCTTGGCATCTCAGAAACCAGGTGGGTGGAAGGGTGCAGATTTTATCCTGAGGGAATTTAGCTTTGCCTCCTAGTGCTCTCTCAGGGTATCCTCCCCTTGGGACCCCAAGCATGTTTCTGTCACTGCCCTGGCTGCCCTCACAGTGGCTGTTCACTTGTCTGCTTCCTCTCTGAAGACAGGGACCATCTTGTGTTTATCTTGGAAGCTCCCTGTCAGCACAGAGCTGGCCCCGGAAGAGCTGCCTGGTCCCTGGGGAACTGAATGAATGCAGAAGTGAGTGGGAGATGCCGGCACCCACTCCCTGCCCGCAGGTATTTTGAGGCCTAGAGTTTGCCGCGTACATCTTACACAGCCTGGCTGGAAAAGGCTGGAGATGGGGACAGAAGCAGCCGGCAAGGGGGTCCTGTTCCCAGGACATAGGTATTTTACTGAGTGTGGAGTAAATATTGGCTGCAGGCTACACACTGGCACCCACAAGCTCAGCCAGTGCAGAAGGGGCCCTGAAGGAGTCAGGCCGGTTCCCACCCCAAACCACAGGCCTCTGGAGAAGTCCTCAGAGATTATCTTTAGAGAGCTGGATGTCCCTAGAGTCCTGGACTCCACCTGTTTCTTCTCCTCCAGAGCTGGGGCCTCCCAGCCAGCTATGGAGGACAGAAAAGCGCCCCCTTCAGGGCACCGTGTACCACATCAGCACCCATCACCTTAAGAAATTAAATGTCCCAGGGATCACAGAGCACTTGCAAATTCATCTTCATTGAGGTGTGAGTTGCTTTCTTAGATTATCCCCCTGCCTGGTAGCAAGGAGAGCTGTGAGTGCCAAGGCAGGAAGAGGATATCAAAGGCCAGAAAAGGGGTATCAGGCAGGGTCCAGAGAACTGAGGACGAACTCTGTGGGTCTCACAAGGGAGAAGCCAAGCACACGCAAGTTGAGCACAGCAGCTGGTCCGCCGCTCACCCCCAGAATGGGGATGAGACTTTCTGGGGCAGGGTCTACAGCATCACTCCAGGAAGGGGCTACCCTAAGTGAACCCCAGCAGCAGCCTGCATGTGTCTCTCAAAGTACCTGTCCTCCATCCCCCTTCCTTGCTATATTCTGGCCCAAGTATGTGTGGGCCAGCAAATGCTGAAGGTGAGCCAGGACCCCAGGCTCGGGCCTCCTGGGCCCTGGTACCACCTTCCTACAGACTGCGTTCCGAGTGCAGCTTCTGTTGTCACATTCATTCTCAGCTGCTAAACACTTCCAAGGCCCAGGATGCTGCCCTCACAGGAGGGACCGACACGGTGGGAAGGAAGGGAAAGTGGCCAAGAACGTGCAGGATGCCACCCGGGGTCTCCTGCCCCACCACCCACGGACAGCCCAGGGAGGGGAAGGGCAGGGGAGGCACGGTCACCCCCATCATCACCTCTGCCCTCCTCTCCTGGTCCTGCGCTGTTCTCCGTGGACTGTCACAGACACCAGAGAGAGAAAGAGCACTCCTCAGAGGGCCGAGAAGCTGGTGCCCGCGGCAGAGCCAGGCTGCGCTTTGGAGGCTAATACTGTCTGGGAATCACCCTTGTTTCCCCTAAAACGGTGCTCACAAACAGGAAGCTCATTCTGAGCAGATGCTCTGTGCTTTTTGAACAGCGGCCCAAAATGCCTCGAGTGCCACTTTTCATTTTTTTTTCCTTATACCAAGGGACCAATGTCACCCTGCTCCTGACAGGCCTGTTCAGCTATACGCTACCAAGTTTGCTAAGGAACAAGGACTTTGTCTTTTTCGTGAATACAAAATCTTTCCATTAAAGGTCTACTTTTTTTCCCCTTTGCATTCCAAGCACTCCAAACGACAGAGGAGGGTTCAAGACATTCATTATGCATCTCTCCAGGCTTCTCACAGCACAGGTCTGATAAACTACCTCCATGCAATACCGCTGTACATCCTGCCTAACTTGCTTCAAGTGTCTAGCAAATGACCCCGAGGCTCCGGCAGTTTCTGCTGCGGATGCAGTATGCAGATTCCACAAACAAGATTTAGCTTCACAGCTGGTTTTCAGAACAGCTTAGAGTCAAAGTTTCAAAATACAGAACACAGTGAATGAGTTCTTATCAAAATGTCAAAATCGATTTTGCTAGAAAACCTCGGCCTGGAACATCTGTGAAAGGTTAGGGCGTGAGCCACTCCCTCCACTCGTCCGGCTGCCAAATTCATCAGAACAAATGGAACATGACAAAGCACTGAGGCTCGGTCCCCCGGCCCACCCACCCTCTCCCACAGGAAGTGAGGAGGCTGAGGCTGTCAGGCAGGAGGGAGGATCTCGGGGAGCCAGTGGGAGCAAAGTGCCCTCTCCTTTCCCTCTGGGTAGAGCGGGGCACCCTCAGGACGGGGCTGCCCATCCCAGCCCTTGGCAACCTTCCCTTGTCCCAGTGTGGCTCAGAGGTGGCCTTGACACAGGACAAAGGGAAAAAGTGAGAATGCCAAGAATTACAAAACCAAAACCTAAAAGCCTCTTCTCAATTCCCCCAGTGGGCGTGATCACCTGTCAAATGCTAGCTGAGCAGAAAGAAGCCGAGCTGGGGCTCAGGTTCCCATCTGCAGGGTACAGTTCTCACCCCGTCTTTCCCTGTAGGAACGAGTCTAACCAGTGACTGTTCACGGAAGGAGGAGCCTTAGCCCAGCTGGAGAAAGGCACATGGGAGGCTCTGGAGCCACAGGGAGCACGGCTGCTGGGCTGCTGGGCTGCTGGGTGGGTGCCAGACAGAGCACCCAGGCCTCACCTCTGATCGGAAGCAGCAGGTGCTCTGGTCACATGATCGGCACCAACTCCAGCACACTGTAGGCTTCTGCTGAGGTCAGAGCTAATGACTGACTCAATTTTTTCACTTCGGACAGAACCATAACACTATTAAGATCTAATATATTTATTACTGTGATTCTCAACCGGGCAGTATTAAAACTTGTGAAAGTGACTTTGCAAATTACCAAACAGTCACCAAGCTAATGAAGCAGGACTTTTAAAGTGACTGAGAAATAATTCCTATATTATAAAGACAGCAATCTGTGAAGGGAGATTTGCTTTAAAAAAAAAACACACATTATAATGTATAATGGAAAATATTCATCTGTGGTGAAGCCAATCACAGCCAGCAGAAGAGAAAAACAAAAGAAAGGCAAAACGTTACCGAAGGTGTGCGGAGCCCACTATGTAGACTTTCTGGGGAGAAGGTTTTCTCCAGGCCTTCCCGTCAGCAGGGACACCTGCCCCCAAACCATGTCCTCTTCGCTGCGCTCCAGGAGGATGCCCTGGGGGATCTGCCTGGGCCCTGGGAAGAGCCACTGGGTGTGGCTGAGAAGGAGCAGCCCCTGGAGGACGGCCCTGTGTGTCTAGCACTCCAGCTCCAGGCAGCGCGGCCTGAGCAGATGGGGCCACCAGGGCCCCCGACAGACACCTCACTGGGCTCCAGGCCTCCCCAGTGCACTGCTAGAGGGGGCAGTGATGATCAAAGGGACCCTGGCCTGGGCCTTTCCAGATGCTCATGATGAGTCAGACCCATGTGAATGAGGCTCGGGTGGGCCCCTCAGGAGCAGCTCTCTCCTTAATGGGGACACTTTCCAAGGTGCCACATCAAAGCATGGAGCAGAATAAAGCCAAGGAGACAGGCGCAAATGCCAGCCCTGGCCCCAGCAAAGGAGACCCGTGTTTCTTGTTAGCATCTGACAGCAAGCACCGTGTGCTACTTACTGAACCAAATCCTCCTTTATGCAAAAGCGTTTTTCTCATTCCTGGCCCAGTGGTTTCCACGGGTGCTCCCCCCAACAGATTTCAAATCCTATTATACAGTAAACATCTGTGGCATTAATTTTCGCCCTGTAAACAAATGCAGGCAGCTGCGGCAGATCATTTGATGAGTCAATCAATACACGAACAGCACTGCGCGCCTGCTTGCTTCGCTCGGGCAGAATGAAACAGGGTTTTCTGTGCCCATCTGCAGAGCCAGCCATCAGTGACACCATCAGAAGGGAGACAGACACCCTGTTTTTGTGTCAAACCAGGCCCCAGGGCCTCCCCTAGGAACATTGGAGACCTGAGCATGCAGGCTCCAGGCCTGCCCTTCCGCAGAGACCAGTCTCTGACCCTGAACTGCTAAGATGAGTGTATGCACTTCATGCAGCGGTGGTTCTCCGCCAGGGGTGATTCTGCCCCCAGGGAACGGACGATGTCTGGAGACATTTTCGGGGGTCACAGTGAGAGGACGGGGCTGTCGAACAGCATAAATGGGCACACTAGGGATAGTGTGCAGCACGCAGGACAAGGCCCAGGGCCAAGGAGCACCAGCAGCAACACGCACAGACCAGGCTGCAATGCCCAGCTGTGGAGACACACGCATCTTCCAGGAAATGCATCTTCTCTCCCTGATACAGCTCATCTCTCTCAGACAGAGGAAGCAGGAATCTTGCTTGATTCTGCCCTGTGTCCCCTTTCCTGTGCTCCATTTGGAGAGCCATTTCTGTGCTGCTTATTAGCCTCAGCTGGCCAGCCAGCCGCTATGGACCTGTGTCCACCTGCACAGCCAGCCAGGGCCTCCAGGGTGACACTGGGCAGAGGCCCAGCTCCAAGGTATGAGCCTCCTCCATGCTAATCTCCAAGGGTCCGGAGGCCGGTGGACAAGAGGAGCTCCCACAGCAGGACTAACGCCTCTGCTTCCTGTGGAACTGACCATCCAGGCTATGCTCTCCAGGTTAGGACCCTGGCAACCCCTTCCTGGGGTGAAGTCAGGATTGAGCATGCTTCCCCAGCACTCCCTGCTCCGGAGAACTGCCCTCAGCCAAGGGCAGCCCTTCCCAAATGACTGTGTGCTTGTGCACAGGCTCACAAACCTTTTACTGTCTTCTCAGCACATCCTTGGCCCCTGGCCTGACTCTGGGCTCCTGGCTGCTGCCTGGCCCGGCATTCTTCCTGGAATTTGACTGGACCCTCCCTGTCCTGGAGTTCAGGGGCAGCCAGCCCCGGAGGGCTCAATGCCTAGTGGCTGTCTCCTATCCCTGGCCAGGAAATGGAGCCCAGCTGCTTAGACCCAAATGAGAAATAATTCCCATCCTGATGCCGCCATACTGGATGGAAATGAAAGCGCTGGTTCCTCCTCATGGCCCTGGGAGATGGACATGATTACCCAGGCCCAGAAGGTTAACCCACTGACCCGCAACCACACAGCTGTGCAGGAACAAGCTGTCAGCATGAGATGAAGCCAGCAGTTGATTCCGCAGCCACGGGCTACAGAGGAGACACACGGCCACAGCAGCACTGGAGACGTAGAGGGCAGAAGACAAGAAGCCCTCGGGGGCCCTGGCACCCAGGCCCTCGGAGGCTGAACTGCTGCTACTCAGACACAAGACCCCCAGACCCCCAGCCCAGGAGGCAGACACTCGGGACCCCAGGCCCAGGGAAGGCAGACGCTTGGATGGCAATGCCTCATCCCAGTCTCAGGGTGTCCTGTGGAGCCCAGGCCTCTCCCCTCCTCTGTTCCTCAGCAAGGACCCTGCAGGACAAGAAGGCCCACACCCAGGCACAGAGGCCTCCAGTGCTTCTAATAAGTGATTCTGGTCAGCACTGAGCACTGGGGACCTGGGACAAAGGACCTCAGGGACCCAGACAAGCTGGGGAGAAGCATGTAAGCGGTCCTGGGGAAGTGGCCTCTGACTGCCAGTACCCTGCAGGGGCGACCTGCCCGCCCTGTAGAGCATACCAGCTACTCCACCACTCCAGGGGCACACCGGACCTCAAGGCTGACCAGGCAGGCCAGCTGCACCCCACCCTGGCCAGGGGAGCCCAAGCACACACCCAACAGTTCAGGATTTGGGCAGCATCGTGGGGTTGGTAAAGACACCTGGATAGTGGTCTCTAGAGCCAGAACAGTTCTCTGGGTTCTTGCCAGGAGCCCGGGTGGGAGGGAACATGAGCAAACCCCCAGGTCCCTCTTTCCCTTCCCATGGACACCCAAGTCTCCCTCCGAGCAGCCAATACCAGGGAGGCAGGGATCCAGGTTCTGCTCTGTGCTCTCCGGGCAGCAGCAGGTAACAAGGAGAGGGTGTGGGGTAGGCCCTAGCTTGGGCACAATCCTAGAGATCCAAAGTGCCCCCAGATCCAACATCTGGTGCTCTGTGCACCAGTGAAATGTGGGGACTCTCAGAGGGAGACTTACTGCCTTTCTTAATCAAAAGGTAAATAACCTTCCTTGTGCTCGCTTCGGCAGCACATATACTAAAAGGTAACCTTCCTATATGTTCTTATTTCTCCACTTCTTCCTTCCAGAAGGTTTCTGCCCCTTCAGGACCTGGGGGTGCCAACTTCTTACATCCCAAGGCGGGAGGGAGGCTGCCCAGGAGCAAGTTGGGGGAGCACAGAGCATGGCAGTAGGACCTTGCCTTTTGATGCCAACTTTGGGGCTTCTAACAGTGTGGCAAGTGGAGCTGCCATCACAGAGCACCCCAGGGTGAGACGTCCACCCTCTACGCATGTTTCCACACAAAGGAAACGATCCAGCAAAAGCACTTGTCACAGTGCCATGCCCACAGCAGGTGTTCAAAAATCAGAGGCCGATATTTCTGGCCACAGCAATGTGGACAGTTCCTATTACCTCTGCTCACAGAAATGGCTGCATCCAGAGAGTCTGGGACACAGGCCCAGGGTCACAGAGCTCACAGATGTGGAGTTTGGTGTAGGCCATATTGTTACCAAGCTCTTTACAGCCAAAGGAGCCCGTGGCCACTCTGCCTCTCCCATAAGGACAGCCCCTCCTAGGCCAGAGACACCCTAAGTCCAGCCAGGCCATTGCTAAGCAAGTTCTTAGGCTCAGAGCACCAAGCTCTGAGGACACCATGGCGACTGCCATGGACTCACCTCCAGGAGTCAACAACACAAAGGGTCCCATCATTCTGACGTCACATTTATAGGCCATGATGTCTGTAAGCACAAGGTGTGTAAAGATCCCTTAAAACAAGAGTAAGTTTTTACAATGTGGCCATCACAAATATATTGCAAACAAGTAAATTTTTAAAATTCTGCTTATTGGTCTATATATTAGACATGGATTGAAATACGTTGCCCCAAAGTCACATGTTGAAAACCTAAACCATGAAGTGACTGCATTTGGAGATAGGAATCCTAAGGGTGTGATTAAACAAGTAATGAGGTCATCAGGTGGAGTCCTAATTGGATGGGGTTAGCCTCTCAAGAGGAAGAGAAGGAGGAGGAAGGGGAGGATGGAGACAGAGAATTCTCCACATACATTCACTTGGAAAATGCCAGCCAAGGGCCAAGCTAGGCGAGAGCCATCTGCAACCAGAGCCCTCACAGGACCAGCCATGCTGGCATTCTCATCTCGGCTCCTGGCACCCAAAAGTGGCTTCTGTTGTTTAAATCATGGGAATGTGGTACTGAGCTCTGGCAGCTTGAGCTGAGCCAACAGGACAAAATTTCCAGCTTGGCTTCATGCCCAGGTCCACAAGTGCAAGCCAGACAGGAGAGAGCCGAAGATGTCCCGAGCCTGATGGCACAGAGTGACATACAGTGTCCTCCACAGGGAGAATTGGAATAAAACCACTTCACAGGATGTATGCATGAACAAAACTCACACTTTTACAGACATTTTTTTCATAAACACATGACTTAATGCACATACTACTATATTACTACAGGTAGTAGAAGTTGACATTTGCTGACTTTGCTTAAATCCCTAAAAGTCAATATTTTCAAGCTGGTCAAAAATACAGGTTTATCTCTTTCTTCAGAAAGCAGATATCCTTCTAGCTGAGGTGACACACAGGAGTTGCTCCTTGGAGGTGGGTGTGAAGATCAGGTGAAATGCTTGCTACTGGAGCATCCTGAGTCCTCTGGGAAAGACCCACAGTGCCCACTGCAGCGGGGCTTGGAAGGGGTCCCTGCCAGCAGGAACTCCAGCACCAACAACAAGAAGGGGCAGACCAGGAAAGCCCACCACAGCCAGGCCCACCAGAAGCTCACTGTCCACACTCAGTGATTTGTTCTTTGTGGCAAACATCACTGAGCCAGCTTTGCTCTTGTTCTGGGCTCTGAATGAAGCTAACTCTGAAAGGCTCCAAAGTGTCTCATGGAAGGTTTTGCTTCTTGTGGGGACTAATACTTGGGGATGGGACAGATGTTCAGACTCTGTGCTGGCTGGTTAGAAGGGGGTCACCACCTGTGCCCTTGTCTGACTGGGAGCCCAGGAGCCCAGAGGTTTGGCTTGCAGATGAAATTTGAGTCTCGACAAGGTGTGAATGCTGTGGCTGAGCACCATCCCACAGAAAAGCAGGCTCATGAAGCATGACTCTGTCCCCACCCACCTTATCACTGGACCTGGCACCATGTGACTTCTGGCTCATTTCCCAAATCAAAATGACCATGAAAGGAAAACATTTTGAATGGATTCAGAATCTCCAGGCAGCCCCAACAGCACCACTAAAGACACTCCCAGAGAAGGACTCCAGAGCTGCTTCAGAAACTAGCAAGAATGATGAGATGTGTTTCTAAAGTGAGAGGGGCCATTTTGAGCAGAAGATAGAGATATGTTTTTACTTTAAAAAAAAAACACACTATATTTTTCTAGCACATCTTATATGTGTGGCTCCAAAGCCCCTTGACAGTGGCCAGTCCAGCCCTCCATTTTTCAGAGAAGAAAACTGAGGACCAGAGAGGAGTTATCATCTGCCTATAACCACAGACCTAGAAGCAGAGCTGAGCATGGCCCTCTCCTCACACTGTTCATCTTATTTCCCTAAAGCCCTCTGTGAAATTAATCACAATATGTCAGCTTGACTGGGGTAGGAAACACCTAGCAGATTCATATAGTAAAGCACATTTCCAGTGTGTCTGTGACAGCAAACTGGGGGAAGTCCCACCCCAGACATAGGTAGCATTGACCAATAGGCTGGCAGCCTGGCTGGAGTGAAAAGGGAAAGGAGGAAGTGGGTCACTGCAAAGAGCTCCAGTCTAGTCAGTGGATCTGTCCTTTGCTGCTGTCACCTATGGACCTCGGCCTCAAGTCTCAGCCTCCAGCACAGACTCACATGGGGACTCTCAGGAGCTTCCAGGCCTTTGACCTTGGACTCCCTCTGGATCCTTGATCCCTCTGGTTCTGTGGTTACCATCTCCTTGGGCTGAGCAGTTGTGGGTCCTCTAACTCTCCAGTGCACAGACCACCACTGTGGCATCTGGTGCTGTAGGTGTGGGTGGCACTGGAGCTTAGTAGGGTCAAAAGAAAGCAGTGAGGCTACTGAAAACCATAAGGTTCTTTAGCAATTCAGGAGGTCACAGCCTAGGAGGTGGTGGCGGCTTCATCCCACTTGGGCATGAGGAGAAGCCAAACCCAAGCAGCTCACTGTGAACTCCACCCAGCTTCAGGGGTGCAGGGGAGCTGAGGGCAGGGAGTGGAAGAACCACAGCTCACAGCACAGACCAGTGAGTCCCTTCTCCAACAGAAGTGCTATTTCCTGTTCTGCAGCAATGTGGGCACTGGACGAGCCCACCCCGAAGTTCCCATCCGCATCTGATGACCGACGGGTCCTCTAGGCCGCATAAGGAATGGCTTGTTTCCCCTTCTGCCCATTGGCAGGTTCCAGAAGGACCCTTAAGGAGGCCTACAGGACTGGATTATAATTGGAATAATAAAATATTCATAATCTCAATAATATCCAATATTTATTTAGTGCTCGCTGTGTGCCAGGCCATCTAATAGGGACCTTATGAGGACCAAGCTCATTTAAAAAATAACACTAAGCATAGTGACAGCTCTTAATTAGCTGCAGCCAGAGCCAGGCCTGGGGAGGCCCAGGGCTCAGTGCACCTGTGCAGGGCCTGTGCTCACCACCAAGGCCGCTCCCTGGGCACTGTGTCCAGACTCTGCAGGGCCTTCCCTGGAGGAGTCAGGCCTGTGACCATTGGATCCGCCCACCAACTGCCTGTGCTTGAGCAAAGAGGGAAACTTCAAATTAAAGAGATGACACAGAGAGGGGACATCAGGGGAGTAGCAGCAGCTGTATGTGCCAGGAGCAGAAGCAGAAAGCCCACCGGAGCCCTGCCACCCACTTTGCGGGTGGATACCAGCCCTCTTCACACCTGACCACATCCAGAAAAGCCAGCCAGGGGTCACTCCCAACCTGCACAATGTTGATTTCCTGCTCCATTAATTTCTAGAACTGGCTACACCAGGTTAGGAGATCTGACCACCCACCTCTCAGCCAACACAGGTTCAGGTAGGTGACAAGCCACAAAAATTAATATTTAATTCCAAAGTTATTTCCTGCATAAACATTCCCACAGGTTCATGGAACCGTGGTGCTACCTCATCTTTGTCGGTAAATTTTAAGAAAGAGATGACTAGGTAGCCGAGAGTAGGGATGCTCAACTTTAAGGTACATTTTTAATTAAAAGAAAAAGATCAGAGCTGTGATGTGGCATCATAAAGCAGATAATTTTACAGCTGGATGGTCTCCCTCTGATGTACTTGAAAACCATTTTCAAGCGACATAAAGTTTAACATACCGGTACATCTGCCTACCCACTAGATTCTACATGGAATTTAAAATTTAATTATATTAAAGCTTTGTTACAGCGCGCATTGCAAGCATGCTAACCAAGTGGAACTTTAACAAAATCTCCACAGATAGCTGTGTTTTTTTCCTTTTCAATTCAGTTTTGTAGAATCGGAGTGGAGTTTGGCAAACAGTTGACGAGTCTGTCCGAAGTGTTTGCTGCTTACATAACAAACCACAGGTGACCTGATTGCTCATCCTCCTGGGTACAGCTCCTGAGCTGTCTACCCTCCGCCTTTTCATTGCTAACACAGAAACCCAGCCAACAAGATGAAGGGCTCAGAGCTGCACTTGACCCTTTTGAGGTCAGGTAAGGGCTCGGGATGAGGCAGGGAGTTGGTTACTCTGGAGAGGATCATTTCACTCCAAGTTTTATGGGTACATTAAAGTACTACTTTCTCAGGAGGGGGAAAAGAAGTTGCTATATTAATCTACTAATCACAGATTGGGCTGTTTCTGAAATTAAAAATGCAACCAATCCCTGGATCTGGAGAATGAGAGAATTCCACACAAAGCTGGTTTTCCATCTGAGAAGTTCAAGGTCAGGCTTGAGAAGCCAAGCCTGGAACAGGCAGCCCTGACCTGAATCCAAGCCCTGGCACTAGCTAGCTGTACCTTGTTCAGCAGGCTGCTTCACCTCTCTGGGCCTACTCTGCACAGCAAAAGTAATAACAGTGTCTAAGTCAGAGACTTAGCCTGAGTGGTAACCTGCCTACCTTGAAAGCACAAGGGCCCAAGTTCGATCCCCAGTACCACAAAAAAAAAAAAAAAAAACATGGTCTCCAATTCATGTCAGATTGTCAGGAAACTAAGACAGTAACCATATAAAGTAAACAGAGAGAGAGCACTCAGTAGACAGTAACAGCGACCTTTGATGGGGCTGGTAGGTTTTTAAAGAATGCCAATGCTATACCACAGCTGAACAAGCCAGCAGCCTCATGCACCAGGCAGAAGTGAGAAAGCTCGTGCCCCATCCAGCAACTAGACAGTATGAGTCGTGAGGTGTTTTGAAGTATTGCTTAGTAAGGGAAAAACAGAAAAGAAGTTAGTCTCCCAGTATTTCCACTCATCCGTCTGTCCATCCATCCTCCTGTCCACCTGTCCTTCCATCCACCCATCCATCCATCTATTTTTCTGTCTGCCCATCCTTCCATCTGTCCATCTATTCATCCAGCACCTAGTGAGCCCCAGCTAAGAGAAAGGCAAAACTACAACCTGAGACACTGTCCAGTCCAACAGATTCTCAGTCCAGTGATCCAGACAAATAAGCAGCAACACTCTGCATGGGAAGGGACAACAACAGGTCAAAGTGAAGAATGCCACACCAGCCATGGAGGGGAAAGATCACACCAGTTCGCAAAACAAGGCCTTGCAGGGAGGGGCTGTAACAAGGACGTGACACCCAGGACACAGCCCGAGGAGGGCACCGGGAGGAGCTGCTCAGGTGGAGCCACCCCAGTGCACAGAGACTATTTTTAAGTTAAAAAACTGCATAGCCAAAAAAAAAAAAAAAAGGCCAGGGATTTAGCTCAGTGGTTCTGGCGTCTGCCTGGTAAACGCAAAGTCCTGAGTTCGATCCCTGGTAACTACGTACCACAGTGCCAGGCATGGTGGCTCACGCCTGTCATCCCAGCACTCAGGAGGCAGAGGCAGGAGGATTGCTGAGTTCAAGGCTTGCCTGGGCTGCACAGTGAGCTCAGGGCCAGCCTGAACTACAAAGCGAGATCCTGTGTCTTAAAAAAATGCTGCAGAGCTCAGAAGCATTTCCGAAAATGTGCACTTTATATGTGCAGAGAAACGACGTGCACAGTTGGGTACAGTGGTTTGGAGCTGTGGACAGAGGGCCTGGAAAAAGCGGGGTGGGGGAAACACAGAAGGACCACGCTCTCCCTCTTCCCCATGCAGTTCTGAACAGCATGAATTTTCAATAATGACATCAATTGTTTTTATAATAATTATTAACCATAAAAATGCACATTTAAATTGTAAGTGATATGTTTCAGTCATCATATTTAATTTCTGTGACTTAAATTAATATTAAAGGAGGGCAAGGGATTTTTATGTTTATAAGTGAAGGACATGGGCCAAAAGTTATTCATTCCAAAAAGAGTCCCAGCAACAAGCTGAGCGCTGTGGAAGGCACCAGGGAACAGAGCGGAGGATCAGAGCTGGGATGTCGGCCTCTTACCTCCTGCCGGTGACACGGACAGGGGTCAGACCAGCCAGGAGGAGAGGATGGAGGAGGAAGTAAGCAGGAGTGGCCGCGGGGCTCCATGTGGAGAGCTGCCTTCCAGAGCACCCAGATAAAGTGAGGCAGGAGCACTGGCAACACCTCAGAGCCAGGCTGGAGAGGAGGTTGCCAAGGTGCCAGGAGCCAGATCCAAGCAGGTTTGTAGATTCCCAGTGGGTCAGGAGCCTTTGAGCTGGGGTGACCTTGAGCAGTGCGAGAGTTAAGAGAGAATTCTGAGCCTCTCCAGGAGCAAAACGTGGGTGCCACTGACTACTGAGACAGCAGCGAGGGGTGTGCAGAAGCCGAGGGCTGCGGGTCTCCCTGGATGGCAGAGCCAGCAGGATCTACCGATGCCCTGGATAGAGAGGCACAGGGGAGTCAGGGCTGGCCAGGCACTGAGCAGGGTGGAGCAGCAGAAAGATCAGAGTAGGAAGATTTGGGGTGAGCCATCAAGTCCTGGGGGGACACAATAAGCCCGAGGGAGCAGACAGGCCTGAGGTTCAGGGACAGCCAGGCTGGAACCTCACCGTGGAGCGCATCGGCACAGAGATGTCAAGCAAAGGTGTGGAAGAGGCCTCCAAGAAGCACTTGGTAGAAAAAGGGAGAGTACAGTGACAGCACCCGGGGCCACCGCCAGAGGGGCCCGCAGACAGGAGCTCCAGGAGGAAGAGGCGACCAGGCCATCGGATGCCCTCGGGGTGAGGCCAGAGACTTGGGATGCTCAGAGCAGCTTTTCCGGTGAAGGAAGAAAACCAAGCCTCACCAAACTGGACAGAGAAGAGGTGGAGGAGCCAGAGAGGACAACAGGATGACAACCCAAGCGCCTGCCACCCACAGAGGGAAGCAGGGACAGTGGCACAGGAAGCTGCTCTTTTTCAAACAGGGCTGTTCAAATGGGTACCTGGGCTGTTTTGTGCTGATGGTAAAAATGTGATCGACAGGGCACAGAGGTGGAAGGAGAGAGGAGGATTCGACAGACAGACAGTAGTGGGGTCGGCGCAGCCAGGCGTACCCTTGGGTACCCCAGAGCAGGAGCAGAGCTGGCCTTGGATGTAGATGCGGGAGGAGTGTAGATACGCTGGGGGAACCCACAGATCCACTTCAGATTTCTCTGGTCCTCTCAGTGAAGAGAAGCCAGGCTGGGAGCTAAAAGGGAGAGCCAGGGAGAGGACCAAGTGTGACCTGGCCATGTAGGGACAGTGTAACTAACCTAGATGGTAAAATGTCTCTTTCCAAACTAGGGTTTTTTTTTTTAAGCAATTTCTCCAGCTTCCTTTGCCACCTCCCAGCCCTGGTACCAAGAGTCGACAGTTCCTGGGCCTCTGGGGGTCACAGCCTGGGCCCATCTATATACTCCCAATTTGAGCAAATTGTGAATAAATGCATGTTTTCATGTTTATGGGCTTCCATATACTCTTTTTTTTTTCCAGTTTTTTTTGAGACAGGGTCTCACTTTGTAGTTCAGGCTAGCCCTGAGCTCACTATGTAGTCCAGGCAAGCCTCAAACTCGGCAGTCTTCCTACCTCTGCCTCCCGAGTGCTAGAATGACAGGCATGAACTGCCACGCCTGGCTTCCATATACTCTTTTTTTTTTTTTTACATTTTATTGGTACATTATAGATAACACATCACAATTACATTCCACATTGAGAATTTGTACCAGTATATGACACAACTTAATTCTCATTTTCCCCCTCCCCTACCCACCCTACCTCCTTCCCCAGCTCTCTATACACAAGCACTGTTTCCCTTTATTTTTGACCATCAATTTTTTCTTTCTTCATTATTTACCCCTAAGCCCCATGTGGGCAAGTAAACAAAGCCAGAGAGTCAGGCCAGATCCAGCCTCCCATGGAACGCTCTCTGGGGAGAGATCACAAATTGAGAATGAACCCAGCAGCGTAGACCCACGTCTCCCCAGGCACACTGGGTGGCTTGGACATAAGCTTCCAGATGGTAAGGCATTGGATTTAAACAGACATGAGGCTGTACCAGGTGAGTATTGTGGAGGTGTGTTGGGCCGAGTACTTACAAGAAATAATCTTTTATTAAGTTAAACAGCTGAGAGTCTGAGGTTTGCTTGTAATAGTAGAGTGTTACTCACTATAGCTAATACTCCTGGGTCTTGAAAGGGTCCCTCTGTGGATATTAAAACCAGCAAGAATTATGACAGGTACAGAGTTGGAAGGTGACAGGGATCCAGGGGCTAAAATCGTCAAGGAAGAAGGAGGAGCTACTCAAGGAGTCTGTGAAAACCTCATTAAGTAAAGAGAGGATGTGGGACGCGTGGGGACCAGGGCCTCAAAGAAGCAGAGGATTCCCAGGAGCAAGAAGGACAACAGGTGGCAGAGGCCCAGGAGTGCAGGCGAGGCTTGGGGAGCTGTCCGCACTGCGTCCGGGGTCAGAACCAGGCAGGGGCCAGACACTGAGCCTTCCTGAGAGGGCTGCTGGGGAGGGCTGAGGAAGGCCGATCCCTGGAGCCGCAATCTCCTGCTCTCTGACCTTTGGGCACCCTGAGAGCTCCGGGCAGCAGGAGGGACTTCCGCTGCCAGCCATGCCATACTGCAGGGCCAAGGACTGCCAATACCCTCCTCCCTTAGAAAGCTCCATGAAAGGACAGCGCCTGTGAACCGCATTGCTTCCACTGACAGCCCTAGAGGAGGTCCAGCGGAGTGACAAGGTGGTGCTTCCAGTATAGTGACACTGACGAACCCCTAGACATCCTGCTCAGGAAGGAACAGAAGACACACACTGCCAGCAGCACAGTTAGAGAACAGAAAGGGTCTTGAAAGGGTCACTATAGACCCTGCAGTCAGTAAGGGAAGCAATAGGGACAGTGTTACAGTGCTGCTCTCAATAACTTACAAGAAATAAGCAATTCCTGAAAAGAATGAAGCACTTGTAAAGATAGAAAACTCAAATGGACTTGACCTATCAAAGGAACTAAATGTGCAGTTAAAGTCTTGCCCAGAAGGAAAATCCCAAGCCCAGACACTGGTCTTTTGGTGATAAATACTACCAAGCATTTACAGTGGAAATAATGCCAATCTAACATTAAGTCTTCTTACAGGAGAAGATGGAACAATTCCTGGCTAATTTTATAAATCTAGCATTACTGTGATATTAAAATGGGACAAAGACAATACAAGGAAAGAAAGCTGCAGACCAGTATTCCTCAAAGATACATGCTAAAATCCTTTTGAAAGTAAAGGCGAATTTATTTAGCTATGTATAAAAATAATAAGACACCATAGTCAAGTAAAAAGTAGACTGACTTTTGAAAAATTGGTTAAGAGACTAAAAGACAAAAATCATATGATGGTCTCAATAGGTACAGAAAAAAACACTTGATAAAATTCTATATCCATCCATCATAAAAACTCACAGCAAGAATCTAAGCTAAGAACCACAGCAAGCTAAGGTCTGTGGTCCAGCAGACAGTTCTGTGCCTATATCAGTTTCCTGGTTTTGATAATACCTTGTAGCTACGCAATACATCATTAATGAAGGAGGCTGAATAAAGGATATAGAGGACCCCTCTGCAATATTTTTACCACTTCAGTGTCAATAATTATGTCAAAAGTTAAAAGCCAACCATCCATCAAAAATACTCTAAGTAAACCAGAAATTGAAAGGAACTTCCTCAACCCAGAAGCAGGCATCTGTGAAAAACTTACTGTTAGGAGCATATTTAATGGTAAAAGACTGAATGTTTGCCCCTAATATCAGGAAGAAGGCAAGGATTTATGCTTCACCATTCCTTTCCTTATTAACTAGAGATGCTAGCCAGTGTGATTGGTCCAAAAAAAAAAGTAAAAGGTATATATATATATATATATATATATATATATATATATATATATATATATATATATATTAGAAAAAATAGAATTAAATTGTCTTTACGCAAAATGACATGATTTTTAGGCATCAAATTCTATGCACCCAAATGAAAAATCACCAGAATAAATGAGTTTAGCAAATTTTTAAGATACAAGATCAATATGCTCAAGAAAACTTAGAAGTAAGGTGAAGCTCTCATCAAAATTAGAAACAAAGTGAAATCTGAACTCCTCCTGGGGCTAAAGGCCCATCATGACCTGACCTCATCTGTCTTTCTGAATTGCCTCATGCTGTCCCTTCCAGATCGACACCCCTGACTGCCCCTGCCTGCTTCTGTCCTACCTCAGGGCCCTTGCACAGCACTCAAGTTTGCCTACAATGCTGCTTCATATACTTCATCTCACTCCTATTGCTCCTTAAGGTCTCAGCCAAATACTACTTCATCTGGGAGGCTTCATCTGCCAAGAGATCCCCAGGTTCCACGGTTCACACAGTTCTACAGGGCACAGCCTCCAGATCTGCTCATGGCTAAGATTTACTGCAGCAAAACTTCCACAGCACGATCAGCAAAGGGAAAGTGCCGTGGAAACCAGGCACAGGTTTCCAAGGCTCCTCCCCCAATGGAGTCTACAGAGACCAGGTCCTGAGGGCCTTGCAGTGGTCTAGTCATGCAGGCCGTGCACACCTGACTCCCAGACTCCAAGAAAGGACACTTTGTCCAGCGTGAGCCAGCTCTCAGCACACATCATCGAGGCACAAGGAGCCATGCTTGGCATCTAGTGAAAGCTCTACATCAGAAAATGCATCTGTTAAGCAGGGGCCCCGACACCAGCCAGGGCCAACTTGGCAAGCAGTCCATGCTCAGGACAGGCTGAGGGCTCACTGAGGATGTGGCAGGCCTGCATGGCCAGCTCCGGCCTGCACACCACCCAAGATGGGACAGGCCCCCTTGCACGTTTCCTGCCTCAGTCACAGGGGAGTGAGCAGATTCATGCACCAGCTCCTTGCACAGCCACCTATTAACATCCGTTCCTCTCCTGGGTCTGGAACTCCCAAGGGCAGCTGTGGTGCCCTTGCATGGAGTTCACCTTTCATATGAATGTTTCATGTGAATAGACATGCTCTGGATAAATGAGCCATGAGGGAAGAATGAAGGAATGTAGAAAGGCTGGCATAAAATGGGCACCAGCACATGGCAGCTCTGTGCCCATAACCGCCTGACTTCCTTGTAATATCCCTTGCCCAAGTGAAGAAATTCAGGCTTGTAACCAAGGGGACAAGGCAATAGCTGGCCACTTGAAGACAGCATGGTGGGATGTCACAGCAAGAAGGGCAAAGTTACGTTTTAGGACCATGATTTCACGAAGGCTTCCTGGCTCAGATCTGAAGGCAACAGCTTCAAGCTCAACCGAAGTATAAAATATAGCAAACCCCACCAGGTGTGGTAGCTCACGCCTGTAATCCCAGCACTCAGGAGGCAGAGGCAGGAGGATTGCTGAGTTCGAGGCTTGCCTGGGCTACATAGTGAGCTCAGAGCCAGCCTGAACTACAAAGCAAGACCCTGTCTCAAAAAATATATATATATATAGCAAACCCTGAGCCCCAAGTGGCCTTTCCTTTCACCCTCCCCAAAGCCACAGTCACAGGAAAAGCTAACAGCCTGTGGACTCCTCCAGGAAACCTCGTATCTGCTGACCTGGCCACCCATCTCCCCAGGTGCTGGACCACTGAGCCCCGAGACCAACCCCAGGGAGAAGAAAGAGAAGAACACAGAAAGGTTCAGAGGCTTCAAACTAGGGTCACAAATTACATGTTAGCTGGATCTTAGCTATAGGAGAAACAAAATCTTAAAAACCTACCATAATCTACACATTACTCAGTTATTTTAAAACAGCCAGATACGAAATGATCAATATGAATCCTTCTGTCTTTAAGGTGAATCATTATTCAAAATATGTTACTGTCCAATCAATACAAATGTTAAAGCTCATCAATATTTAAATTTTTCCAATTGACATCTTATCATTCTATCTAGAAAAAAGCTCAGCAGATCACAAAATCCATTATTTAATCTTTCATGTTTGCAGAGTTCAGAATTAAACACCACTCTGTCATCAGCTGCCCAACCAGAGGCCAGTGGTAGACCAACCAGGGAGGGGACAGAGGACCAGATGAGGAGACACCTCCCCAGGTGACACACCACCCCGAGGGGCCACAGCAGAAGACAGGTGCTGACAGCATTGATGGGCCCTGTGTTTTGGGCTACGAGGAGCTGAGGAGGAGGAACCAGGTCATGGCAGAGAAGGGCACTTAGCCTCAGAAGACAGAAAGAAACAGGTCAGAACCTGAGGCCTGGGCTGCTCATGGCCAAAGGCAGATGTAGAAACAGGCACCCTGGCTGTCGCTCACAGTGGAGCCAGCTAACAAATGCAAAGAATAACTAGGTTCCCAGGAGGTGACCTGCAGACAAGACAGATGCTTGACATGGGACATCTGTGGCCCAGAGCAGCCCCTTCTCTAGCCAGGATGCATCCCAAAGACTACAGGTGCACTTCAGTGGTACAGCATATGCTTAGCATGTGCACAGCCTTTTGATGGTTGCCCAGCATGCACCCACATGTACACACATACACACCTGCAAATGAGAAGCAGTGGGTACCAGCAGCTGGGCATTCTCATGGCTCATTGCCAAGTCCACCCCATGGTCTGACCCCAGAAGACACCTTCCTAGCAAAGCCTGTGCTCATTCCTCTGGCTGCCCTGAGACCCACTAGCCTCTCCCATGCAGGGGGGTTCTAGGTTCTGGGTTCTAGGTTCTCACTACACCCCAAAGAGACCTGGCAGTGAGTGGCTGGACACAGGAAAGTAGTCCAGGGAGGCAAATGCCACCAAGAGGGTTCCAGGCCTATGGAGTGTCACCGAATTCTTTAGACCTGTTGGGGGCCCAGAGAGGGCTCCCCTAGGGGGGAGAGTCAGGACCAAAGAGGTTGACCAGGGGCCAGCAGAACCAAGGTCTCCCACAGGTGGGTACCCAGGCTTTTCCCAGGCAAATGAGACTTCATGAAAGCAAGTAGTGTGGAAGCTGGCCACAGTGGGCAGAGGAGACCAGCAGTGTGTAGCACAGGACAAACTGTCAACCCAGAAGGCTCTGAAGGCCCAGCAATGTGACACTTAGAAACTGGGCCTTTACAGATAGCCAAGAAAAGTGTGTCACTAGTTCAAAATGATCATCTTCTTCTACCATCAAAAAGAGGAAGCGTGGACCCAGGGACAGACATGTCAGAGGGAAGGCAGGATGAGGACACCAGAAGGAGATGGCATCTTCCAGCCAAGGACATCAGAGGCCACCAGCAGCTGGAACCCAGCCCCTGCCTGCAGGACTCTGCAGCAGAAGCCACTTCACCATAGGACTGCCTCCTCCAGCTTTCAGACACTCACAGGCATCCATCATGACACAGGGCTGGCCAGGCAGACAGGAGCCTCCCTGCCACCTGGGTCTGGGGTTTAACCCAGGCAGAGCAGGGCACCCCAGGGCTGCTGCACACGCTAGTATGGAATCACTCTGGCCCACGTGGGACACCATGAGGACACCAGTGGGCACTGCAGGGTCCAGCAACTGGGAACAGCGGCTGGACCAGGAGAGGGTGGGGCAGGAAGGGAGTTGGGGCTACTGAGCTTCCTACTTCAGCACCATGGTCAGTGGCAGAGCAAAGCAAGGCGCATCAGACCTGGAGTCTTGCTCAGAAACAGAAGCCCTATAGCAGGAAACTCTCCTTTCATCTCTCCCTTCTTTCCTCTCTTCCTACTTACTTCCTTCCCTCCCCTCTGTCTGACTGTCTGTCTGTCTGTCTGTCTGTCTGTCTGTCTCTCTCTCTCTCTCTCTCTCTCTCTCTGCAGTACCAGGGATCAAACCAAGGGTCTTTGCACTGTGCTATATCCCCAGACATTTTTATTATTTTTTTTTTAATTTTAAGACAGTCTTGCTAAGTTGCTCAAACTTGTTGTGCTCCTGGCTCAGCTTTCCAGAGTGCTGGGATCACAGGGATGTACTGCCATGCCCAACTAGGAAAAGGAAACCCAAATTTCTCTTAGCCACTAAGTGACCACCTCAAGCCCTCCTCCCTGCAGAGGAGCTGCACTCAGCTCTGCTTCCTGGGCCATCCCCGGAGACCGGTGCACCCCACATCTTTTCCAGCCACAGCCTTCCCTGGTGATCTTCCTCTGTAGGCTGGCATTCAGGGCCTGCCCCTGGGTGGTCCTGAGGAGCCAGGTGGGTGATCCACGAGCCACAGGAGCCCCACAAGGGAAGACAGTGCCTTGCTCAGAAGCCCAGCCTCTCACCGGCCAGACTCTTTGCTGTGGGAAAGCTACAGCAACTCAGGACATTTGGAGAGCCTCAGGTGCATCCACACAGGGCAGGAAGCACCCAAGAGCCCCAGAGGCCCTGGCGCCCACCCCACTGAGAAGAATAGTAAGCCAGGATGGCTCAGGACTGAGTTTACCTAACTTGACTGTGGCACAGGGCCACAGCCGCTGTGCCTTCAGCATGTCAGGGAGAAGTGAATTCATGAACTTGTGTCAAGGCTCTCATGTGGGGCACACACGTACCCATGAACTACATCCCTGAACCCAAGGATTTTTCAGTCCTCCCTTGCTAGCCATCTTGTGACAGAATATGTAGTTATTCCTCAACAGCCAGCATGGTCCCTGCAATGGACCATCTCATTCCTGCTTGGCTGGAGCCCAGCACAACCCACCATCTTCACCTACAGAAAGTCAGAAACTGGGCTTGTTTTCCATGACTCTGTAGCACCCACATGTCCTTGCTGGGTCTGTGAATCACACACACCTCATGATCTTTTCCACTAATCCCAGTCCTGGGGTAGTATAAGCTCAAAGCCCGCATGAGACAGAGGCACCGAAACACACTGAGAGCTCTGTTTCCTGTGGTCCTCAATTCCGAAGCCCTGTGCATGACTCGGCTCCTCTGGGGAGGCTTTTTTCCTCCACATGTGGACATCAGGCTCTTCAGAGGCTGCGGGGAGCCCACAACCCTGGCAGAAGCAGAATCGCTGGCTTCGCCCCGCTTCCAGAACTGGGAGTGCTCCTGCAGGACAGCCCCACCCCTGCCCCCTTTGAAGGCCAAGTTTATGGAATGTGTAACGTTATATCTCACACACTAGTCAAGTGTGGCTCCACAATGTTCATTCTGTTCCTCATACCATCAGGAAAGCTGAAAACAATAGAAATTCTCACCTAGGAGCAGGGTGTCCGATTAAAACTCCCAGCACCTGTGGAGGGCTCTGGAACTATTATCTCTCCGTGCCTCGTCCACCCCACAAAGGCACAGACTAGAGCCCACGGTGGAGAGAAGCCAAGTCCCCAGCAGGCCAGTCTCTGAATGTGAGCAGGGTGCACGCTTAGCTGCTAGTCACATCCCTTCTGTGATGTGGGGACACGGATCATGACTTCTGTCTCCCCAGCAGGTTTTTAGCTTGGTGAAGCCAGCAGGCATCTTGAACCACTGTTTCCTGAGAGCAGCCTCCCCCCTGCAACCAGCAAGGGATGGGGACTCCCCAGTGACAGCCACACTTTGGCCCCCAGTTCTCCCACAAGACCACAGCCAGCTGACATCTGGTGCAGAGGACTCACTGGCTGGGCCTGGACTCCTAACCCACAGACACTTTGAGACAGTGTCCACAGTGATAACAATCGCACCTGTCCTGGGTGGTTGCAAGGATCAAAGAGACCAATGATCAAAACTGGCTTAAGGTTTTTTTTTTTTTTTTTCAGTATTGTGGACTGAACCTAGGACCTCTGCACTGAGCTATATCCTCAGCTCTTATTTTATTTTTTATTCTGACAGGGTGCTACCTAGTCACTGAGTCCCAGGTGGAGCTCAGTGCTAGGCTCGCAGGCATGCACCACCACACCTGGCCAAGGTCCAGTGTTCTTTAGTTCAGCTTTCTCAGCTAGGGTTCCCTGAGGGTGTCATCCGGTGCCCTCACCAACAAAGCAGCCTCTCTCCTGAGGGCTGAGATGGTGCTAGCTATTGGCCACATTCCAAAGAACTGAGAAAAGCCACACATATCATTTCATGCATGACTTAGCCCTCCTGTGGAACCACAGGTCAGACAGGCTGCAAGCACACCCCTGATTAATGGTAGTGGTAGCTTTGTGACTGTGGAGCATGCGTCAGGTTCCCCAACTCTCCAAAGGCCTGGAAATGCCTGGGCCACCTGAGAACTATCATGCCGCAGACACACCTCCCTGCTCCACCCCCAGCCAGCCCAGGACAGGGACCCAGGGGGCCCAGCACCGCAGTGTGTCTTGCCAGTCGCAAGCATTTCCTCTGTGCTTTGGAATCAGGGATTCATCCGTGTGGATGACCCAGGACTCAGTTTGGAAGGACAGAAATAAAAACAATGCTCCATCTCTGTGGATTGCCAACCTCGGACAGGGAGCTGAGGACTGTCGCGGTTTAGGTCTCCTGTTGGGACCTCTAGGTTCGCACCAGCTTCCCTCTGTCCCCAGCCTGCCATGTGGGGTTCTGTCTGGGTCCCAGCTAAGACTCAGCTGGACAGAAGGGGCTTCCAGCAAGGCCCTGAAGCGCTTGATTGGTTGGGGAGGAGAGTACACCAAGGGCTGCATTTTAATGAGGCAGATCAAGTGCTAGCAAGACTTGAGGGAAAACAGAAAGCATTTAATCCTTTAATTTCTGAGATCTGAACTGACATCCGGGATCCTTTAAGAACTCTGTGAGGTTGGGGGTCCCTGTGCTCCCGGCTGTGTGTGAATCTGGGAAATACAGAAGTTGCTGGCTTAACCCACCTTGTCCAACGTGGAAGATAAAATCTGTTCCTCAGACACGACACGCCGCTTGTCGGCATAAAATCAGCACCAGAAGTCTGCACAGTGAGTTACGCTTGGCTCCCTCCCTGCCAAGAGGTCCCCCGCCCAGGCCCTGATGCCCAAAGGACTCTGGCGCCCTGGGGCGTCATCCTCCTTCTAGTGCTCAGTCTGTGTTTGTACAAGCAAGCAGAGTGCTCTTTGTCTACCACACCGGGACACACAGCTTCCCACAGTGAAAATCTTCGAACGGTGTCTCAGTACACAGTTGTGAACATTCCCGACTCCAAACATCAACTTTTGGATAAAATCAAGAGCAACAAAGCTCAGCTGGGACAGGATGGGATGCCAAGAATTTGCAATCACATGGGAATCCTGTTCCCAGGAAACAAGAAGAAGAGGGAGAGTCTTGAAGATGGGAGATGTGATTTTAAAAATGTGGTTAAAGTTCACATTTTTAAATAATTATAATAAACAAACAAATAACATACTGCCATCAATCCTCAGCCTCATGTGAGACACACCCATGCCCCCATTCCTGTCACTTTCTGAAGCAGTTCCCGAAGTCCCTTTCGTGGTATGGTCAGTTGCCCTGTCGGATGCCTCCAATCAGCCGAAGCACTGACTGTTCACGGTCACGTCCACTCTGGTTTGAGCCAGTCATGTAGGGCCGATGAGGTGAAAAGGCTCGACAGGGCCACAGCGTCATGTTTTCACCGTGGGTGGCACTTGGCAACAGCATTCGCTTTATTGTGATCACATCTCAGAGACATGGAGGGCACCTCCTGAACCGCCTCAGAAGTGACGGGAGCTATGCGGGGAGTGTGTCCAAAGCGAGGCGGAGGATTCCAAGAGGATTAATGACGAAGTGTCGCTCACTGGACTAATTTTTTAACGTGAGCATGAGTCACACGTTTGAACACCCTGTATCCTCCCTGACTTCCGAGGTGGTTCTTCCCCCACAAAGACAGCGCGGACATGTGGAGATCTGAGGACGGATGCTGTGCTCCTGAACCGGACCAGAGGTGATGATGACACTGGGCAGCCACTGGCTCCCTGGGCCTCTCAGGCTGAGACGAGGAACAGGGAAACTTCAGAGGAAGAGAAAAGCCTGGAAAGTTCAGAGTGAGCTGGACAGGGCAGCTTGGGTCACTGAGTGAGGACACTTGAGTGGACAGTGTTGGGGCAGAAACGAGGAAGAGAAAGGAGAGGGCCACCTGTACCCAAGGGGCAGGGATGACCAATGGCCATGGAGGAGTCAACTGCTGAGTCTGGATGAATTAGGGCTGAGATACACTGATTTTTGAACTGTTTCCCTTTCAAGGAGTCAGAGAAACCCACACTCAGCTCACTCTACAAATCCCAGAGTCAGGGGCCCATCGCCAGCTCCTTGCTGGGCCACAGGAGGCCGTGGTTGCTGGAATCCTCTGGTGCCCTGGGAGAGCAGTTAATGGCCCGGTCCAGGGTCGGCAGTTGGTTGATTAACCCTGTGAAGCGGCCCTGCCCTCCTCCCCTACTGTGTGCCCCTCCCAGCTGCCCTGCTTCTAGGAAGCTGGACCATCCTGGTCCACTGACTGACTTTGCAGGGGAACCAGCCACCAGTTAGGACTTCTCATAGGTACCAGGCACGAGTTAGGGTTTGTCACAGACCTGTCTGTATCTTTACCATAATTAAGTGAATTAAATAATATATAAAATGTTGAAATAGGGATATAAAAAAGGATAGTTGCTGTTTTATGAAAACTGAGTTAAATACATATAGACACAAGAAAAATGAGTTGCTTAGAGTGCTACCAAACTAGAAGAAATTGGCTCAAATATACAATACTGAGGGTCACAAAAGACTAGGATTCTGTACTCTGACTGCTTAAGAAGTGTCCTCTAGTTTCTCTCCACTTTGGAGAAACTGAAATAAGAAATTATGGGTCATAATTATTGAATTAGATATTCCAAGGTGACACAAGAAAAAGATAAAGAGGGCCGGAGGGTTAGCTCAGTGGTTCCAGCGCCTGTCTTGCAAGCGCAAGGTCCTGAGTTAGATCCCCGGTAACCACATATAATGCTGGTCGTGGAGACACGCCCACCAACAATCAACGCCGCATACCACAATGCCGGATGTGGTGGCTCACGCCTGTAATCCCAGCACTCGGGAGGCAGAGACAGGAGGATTGCTGAGTTCGCGGCGGCCTGCCTGGGCACCATAGTGAGCCCAGGGCCAGCCTGAACTACAAAGTGAGACCCTGTCTCAAAAAGCAAAAAAAAAAAAAAAAAAAAGATAAAGAGATTGATTCTCAAACAGCAGAATCTCAGCAAAGGAACCAGAAACTCCTGGGTTCTCCCTCAAAGGACTGGTAAGTCAATACCTAATTTAGGTTTTAAGTCAAAATTCCAAGTTTTTTATCTATGACAATGATGATTCTCTAAGTGATCAGAGGTTGGGCTCTGGAAGTCAGGTGCCAAAAGCACTAGGGGAAGGAATGAGGCAGAAGGAAGGAGTAACACGGAGGAGGGGCCAGCAGGTGGGGGGCGTCTGGGGCTGGAGTGTGTGACTGTGGTTCTGTGTCAACCGGACAGGGTCCCATGTACCCAGAACTGGTCCCACAGAATCCCAGGTGGCGCATGTGGGGGTGCCTTATGATGAGATTAACCTTGGGCTCAGCAGATGCCGCTTCCTGCTGTGGTAGGCCGCATTGCATCAGTGGAGCTGAGCCTCCCATCCATGGGCAACCTCTTCCTGCCTATCACTTGACCAAAGAGACTGGTCTCTCGTTTTGGCCTCTGGAGTCTGAGTCAGTTTCCTGTCACTACAACAAACCCCCGAGGTTGTCCATTCATAAAGAGAAAAGGCTGGGTCTGGCTCGGTCTGGAGGTTTCCATCCATGATGAGCCATCCTGTTACTTTAGGCTAATGACGCAGCCCAGCTGGTGGTTACATGACAGAACCAGGATGCAAGGACTGAGGAAGAGGCAGGGCTGGGGGTCTCGCTTCCCTTCCAGGTGAAACTGGTAACCAAAGGACCTCTCCAGAGGCCCCACCCCTTAAAGTTCTCCTCCTCCCAATGGCACCAAGCCAGCAACCAAGCCACCGGCATCCAGCCTGAGGGGCACACCACACACAGCCAGTTTCTAAGGGCAGCATGGGTTCCTCAGGGTGCAGAGCCTGCTCAGGCTCAGACCAGAATCTGCACCCTCTGGCTCTTGGGACACAGACCGAACTGACTCCCCTGTGTCTGCATTTTGTCAATGCAATACTTGGCCTGATCAAAGCACTGAGAATAGTCTTTGCCAACCTTAGGTCCCTGCATTTGTTGGACACTGTGAACCAATTTCTTATATGTATGGGTGTCAAATACCTGCACACGCATGTGGGCCACAGTCAACTGGTTCTGTCTCCCTGGAGAACACGGACCATGCCAGATACCTGGTCTCCAGTTTCCAGCACTGCCTGGGCATCAGAGCCCCACTGGACTGGACTCAGCACAAGGCAGAGCCCCAGCATGTGGTAGATGCTAAAGAAGACATGAACAAAGGAGCCCTCAGTCTGCCAAACTAAGGGCAAGGATGTACCCTGCAGAATCAGAAGCTGTTGCTGATATGGCACAAAGCCAAGGGATCCTGTGGTTGTTTTATTATTTTACCCTCTCAAAATGGTACAAACAAATCAAAATACCTATGTCAGGACTGAGGATATAGCTCAGTGGTGCTATACCTGCCTGATAAGTGCAAGGTCGTGAGTTCTATCCCTGGTACCAAAAAAAAAAAAAAAAAAGACTTCTGTCAATGTGACCTCACTTTGCCAGGCATCTGGGCACAGAAACCATATGTTTCTGTCTGTGATCGTTCTGAAGTAAGAAAATACATTGTTAAAGTGTGAGAATACCATTAGAGGGTAGTTATGAGAAACTGAAAGGTTATTTTTGCATATCTCCCCTCTCGGACAAAAGCTGCTTCCTCATTACCAAGCTAGAATATAAATTAATCTGTAAAGCATTTAAAATGCCGTGAACTCTTTAACTTTATTATGATGTTAAATATCATGAATAAATATGCTATGCAAGGCCCTGGTGTGTGTGTGTATGTGTGTGTGTGCGCGTGTGTGTATGTTTGTAGTCTTCCCAGAGTCCTTCCTGCTTTTCTGTATGGCCTGGACGCTCTGACCCACAGCCTGTTAGTCCCCAATACTTCCTGCACCCAACAGTTGTAGGTAAAGTTCTTCCTTCCCAGGGTGCTGCCCTCACTTCTCCACACAGTACTGTCCACTGCTCACAGGGCCCACACAGGCATGGGGCCACAGGCATGCACAGAAAACCTACCCCAAGCAAGTTCGGGGTGCCCAGCCCTTGCCAGCCACCACCCTCAGGCCCTTGGAGCCAATCAGCTTGATCCAGCCTCAGACTGTGGCTTCTCACAGGAAAGGATGACTCTGGCTTTAATAAAGTTACACCAGGTTTCCCTGAATAATTTATCTGTACACATTGCATTTCAGCAAGTTGCTGCCTCTTGTGCTGATGCCAAGCTTTCCTGGGGTGAACCTGGGCTGGTGCAGGAGGGCCAGAAAAGACAGCCAGTTGCCTAAAAGCAGGGTGAGGCTGCCGGGAAGAGGACCAGTGATGGAGCACAGGGGAAATGCAACAAACAGGACACCTGGAAGCAGAGCCCTCAACCCCAGCAAGAAAGGGAGGTTCAGAGAAGAAGAATAAACAAATGGCCTCTGTGGCCAGAGTCCACAGCCTGATGTTTCCATGAGATCATGGCCCCAGAGACCTGAGCCAAAGATGCACAAAGCCAACAGGGACAGGTCAGCCCCACGTGATATGACCCCACCCTCTGTGTGTCAAGCTCCCAAGTGAGCAGGAGGCTGTCGGCCTCTAGAAAGTTCTTGCCACAAAGGGACAGGGAGCCAGAGGGAAGCAAAAGGATCCTGGAGCTTCTCCAAAGCTGACACACACTGGGTGTTTAGGGAGAGAAAAATCTCAGAACCATAGGGAAGGACAGTTGATCTGCAGTCAGATCTGGGTTGGCGTCCACCATTCTGGCTATTGGCCATGTGGCTCCAGGCAGCGCACTGAACACTTCATCTTCTGCTTGTAAAATGGGGCAAACAGTCTCAGCTTTCCACAGTGGTAATGAGAAAAAACATGGCAACACAGGAAACTAAGAGATATTCAAGAGATGGTATTATTCACTCTAGGGACCGCAGTGGTCAACCTTAATCTGGCCAACTTGATGGCTTGGGAGTCTTGTAGGGATCAGACAGCCCACTTGCAGTGCTCCTGGGTGAGCCACAGAGGTGTAACTCTGACACTGTCCCTACTGTGTTTCCAGCCACCATGAACTAATCAGCTCTTCTCCACCACATCCCATGCCATGAGGCTCCAGCCTTGGAGACAGCAGGTCATGGATTGAACCCATGAAGCCATGAGCATCCTCCATTAAGCTGTATCACGTACTGTGTTCCGAGAACGGGAAACTGACTAACACAGAAACACTGTGGAAGACACTAGAAAAGGTACATCTGGTCAGCCTATGTCCCTGGAGGACTTACAGTCTCATCCTCAAAGCAAGAGTGGGTTGGAATGAAGCCAGAAACAAGAGACCACCAAGGAAGCAGCTCAGCAGCCAGGGCTCTGCACAATGGCTCTGTGGCAAAGCCACCGCCTCTGGGTCATGTGAATGCCCCCAGCCCCAGACAGGATCCTAGTAAGGGGTTCATAGAGGCAACCCCTGCCCAAGAGAGTGCTGCCCAGTCAGATCAAAGGCAAGTGACAGTCTTTCCAGCTGTGGTTCTGCATGAGGTGCTCCCTTTCCACATAGTACCTCACTGAATCTTTACAACTGTCCTGGTAGGTAGTATTGATGGACCCATTTTATAGAGAGGACACCTGCTGTCCTGTGCCCCACACCCTCCTCCCGGCACACGGACAGCAGGGCCAAGTGGGCCCAGACCTGCCAGTCTCCAAACCCCACAGTCTTCATGTCACTCAGGAAAACAGACAGTCTTCCTGTCTGCTCAGGAAAACTCCTGGACGTTTCCTTCTGCACAGAACCAGAAACAATGAAGCCAGGGCAATCACAGGCATGGGAGAAGTACTGTGGCCCTCAGAGGTAGGTATCCACATCTAACCCCATTAAGTCACGTGGAGACAGGAGTTGAGTGGCAAGGTAAGAGAAGCCTGCTAATCAGCATCTTAAGATGGGAGAGGATTCGGGGTACCCTGGTGGCCCAGTGTCATCACTTATGCATGGAAAGGAGCTGAGGGCAGTGAGAGGTCAGAGAGGTGCTGCGTGGCTGGCTCTGCCAGAGCCTCTGGAAGGAGCCACCAGGCCCACAGCTCGGCTCTGGCCCATGACTCCTGTAGCGCAAGTCTTAACACATAAAGAACTTGGTGAGTGAGTCACTCAAAGCCGTTCATACTCAGTGCTCTGCTCCACAGAACACAGGAACTGGCAACTCGCACAGGAGGGCACCCAGGAGTAGGGGTCACCCAGGAAGGAGCCCCTAAGCCGAGAGGGCCCTGGGTCACTTTCTGCTGGTTCTGGGAAAGGCCCCCGGGGGTCGTGGGGTAGCCATGTGGATGAGCCATTGTAACACTGTCCTTCTGAGATCAGAGGACAAACTGACTTCCTTGAAAAGCCAGGCATCTGACCCAGCCTCGAAAGAAACGCACTCATTCATCTGCTCACGAGCTGCTGCCGCTGTCTATAAAGGCGCCGCCGCCACCCTCCCAGGCTGCTGATTAACTATTACAAGAGGAGCACCCACTCCCCCCTGCAGCGGGGCTGAATAATTCATAGCGGGCTTGTTTGAATGAAGCCTCAGAAGGCAGGGAGCGGAACTGGGTCAGGCTGGCCCGGCCTGCTTGAACAATTCAGCTACTAGGTCATTTTCAAACAAAAGGGATGAGCTGCTGCGAGGATTAATTATTGGCTTCTCAACTCTCCTGAAGCACAGTGGCTAAAAAAATCATTGCAAATCGATGTCTATTAAACTGCCTCTGAACATCCCAGCCCTTCAGAACTAGAAACTTTAAAGGTGGGGGGGCAAAAATTCTAATGGGTTGGGATAAAGGGTTATGCGGCCCAGAACGCACTCTGCCCTCGTTAGCAGGTCGCCCCCAGCAGCCACTGGCAGTGAGTACTTAGGTGGCACCACGCTTTCAGGAGCAAATTAAGCCATCACCGGGAGCCCAGGAGCATGATCCAGGAAGGAAGGGAATGAATCACTTGGAAGTCTGATCAATCAAATGCAGAAACACCCAGACCACCTCAACCCAGGCTCCCTCGCCAACCTGCAGAGGCTGGAGCATCATGAGGGCAATTCTGCACCCACAAGGAGCCATGCACAAGATGCAGGGCCTGCCCACCCCTGCTGGCCTTCAGTGAGAGGCTGGGTTCCAGGAAAAGTCTCCAAAACTGAGCCCAGCTGCCCGCAGACCAGCCATGCTGCAGTCGGGCACACCTGCCCTAGGTGCCGGGGAGTTCCCTATATTTGCCATTGTCAATCTAACCCAGCCATTTTAAGGAGAAGAAAACTGAGTCCCAGAAAGGGATGAAATGCTTTGTCAATCTCAGTTCTGGGCTTGTTCTTTGCTTTCATAGGATTATAGGTCATGGTAGACGACATCTGTGAGTCCCACTGCGTGTCCCGGGACAGGCTCTGTGTGGTCTCCTCCCCAACATGGCTGGCACCTTGAGAATCACATCGAAGAATGAGACTTCAGCAAAAGTAATGGGACATCAGCTGGGAGAATAGGTGACAGAGAGACTCCACTCTCTTGTGTGCTTCTCTGATGAACAGGCTGCCAAGGCAGAGGCCGTGTCAGCAGGAACCCAGGGAGAGCTCTGGCCAATGGACCACAAGGAGCTGGGCCCTCGACCCAACAGTGGGCGACCAACTCCTCCTCACTGTGCACTGGCCTCAGCAAGTCCTCAGGCCATGCCCTTAACCCCTGTACAGAGCCCCAGGGAGATGTGGGGACAGGGCTCCCAGCAGAGCCACCCTGAACCTTTGAGTCCACAGACAGATGAAAGGATAAACGTGTTATTTTTGGTGATTCATTACACAGCAATAGACAGCTACCTCGTGGTCGATATTGTTGGAAGGATGAACAACTGAGTTTGGGCTTGAGCTAGGCCACTTGGACTCCCCTGGCATCACCTCCCGTCTACGGCACTCTTCTTGCTGACAAACTCAGCCTCCTGTCCTCATCCTCTTCCTCTGTGGACCTGGTCTATCCCAAGGACGGTTGTAGCATTTACAGCAGTCAGGAGTGGCCTGGGGCTTGATCATTCTGTTCTGCACAATCACCACAGCAGAAGCCAGACATTGCTGGGCTGCATGTGCTCAGAGCCAGGGACAGCGGGCTATCATTCTGGGCAGGAGAGGATGTCACAAGAAATGCCAGCAGCACGCTTTGCTTATTCACTCCTGTGTCTCGGGAAACCGAGACACCACAGGCAGATCCAGGGTTGGACCCAGTAGCCCATGACCCCAAGCACTTCCGCAGGGACTTCTGCTTGTTTGACTCTGGCTCTCAGGCAGAGTCCCCACTTGACATTGGAGACTCTGACAGCAGCACTCCGGAGCCCGATCAACGGTCATAGCACCATGGATCCCTCCCACTGGATGCCAGACAGGGGGGTGCCTGCTGCCACTGTGTCCACTGGTAATGTCTACTGCCATTGCCAAAATCCTGAGGCAGAGAGGGAGAGTCATCTCTGGTAGAGAAGCATGGTTCTTGGTCCCCGGGACTGTCAGGGTGACCTTGCTAATGCTTCTTCTATCTGTGGCCCCAGAAGGACAAGCAGAGGCTGAAAAGTTGGTAAAAACCAGAGCTGGAGTCCTTGGGTGGGAAGTTCCTCCAGTCTCTGGCCACACCATGCCCTCCGGGATAGGGTCTACAGTGGTGAGCGGGGCCCCTCGTGCCCCTCCCAGGTCCCAGCACCCCACACACACTGCAGATGTCCTCAGCTCCTCACTCTGCATTGCTCTTCTCTCTGGGCTGCTTGGCTTTCCTCCCAACTTCTTATATCCTCAGCCTCAGGAACCATATAATCATTGGTGCCAGAGCCACCAATTAATCTGCTCCCTGTGTGGTTTGAGAATAAGAAAAGTCCAAGTGTCGTCCTGTGTGTCCCTCAGCAGGGCACCACCCTGCCACCGAGTTCACCGTTTTCTGATTGAAATTCATCCTTACAAATGTTGCTGTGCTGTTTTTCCCAATGAAGTCAATTGAATCCAATCGATCTGGGCCCCACTTTGCATTTCTGCGACAGCACCCTGTGTGCATGCAGACACACGCACACACACACACACCCCAGGCTCCTCCGTGTGCCGTCTGGGAATTGCTCACCAGTTATCTCAGACATGCGTGACTTGGCTCTCCAATTACATCAGTGCATGCTGTCCACTGCTACTGTCACCCTGCAGTGCCCACTGCAAGTCTGGGCATGCAGCGGGCACTCAATAAAGGCTTACTGATGAGTGCTAATCCCGGTGGAATAGCATCCCTGCACCCTACTGGCCACCCACCACCCTGACAACCCAGACTGTCCCCAGCTGCCTCACACCACCTGCTCAGAATGGGCACTTCCTTCTACACAGCAGTGATCATATCTTAACCTCCAAATTAACTCGACTGCTCTCCCAAACCAGATCTAATCCTCAAGCCTCCCTGAGTCACACCAGAAAGTCAAGATATTAAGCCATCTGCCTGTTGGAAGCCACTTTCCAAGCCAATTAGGGCTAATTGTAGGAGAGCAGGTTCATGAGATATGACATCAAATGCTCTCCTCCGAACCGTAGGCTTACCGTAGGATCAACTTCCCCAGAGCAAACAAGTTCCACTGGAAAATTATAATGAACACTTGCTGAAGCAGAAAAACCCTGTCCCACCGGGGTAGAAATGCTCCCAAGGGCCCTACGACTCAGGTGGTTAGAAACAATTTTAAACCACCGAGAAAGACGCTGAAGTTGAAAAAGCACTGGCATGAGAGTGAGAAAGACCTGGGCTTTTGTCCCGACCTCCACGGCTAATTAGCTGAGTGACCTTGGGCCAGAACATGATTTCTTCCAGGAGCCTTGGGAAGAGGCGGATGGCAGAGGGAAGCTGCCTTTGAGCATGATGTTCTCCCCTCTCCATCTTGCCCTCCTCTTCCTCCTCCGATGTCTTCCCATCCTGCCTCAGTACGTTTCACAGGCATCACCTACTTTGCAGGACTAACAGGTCTGAGACCCCAGGGAGGGGCCCTGCATGTCAGAAAGAGCCGTGTGGCTCTGGGAAGCCTCAGTCTGCTCTAAGCACTCCTGCAAATTAACATACACCAGATCTAAACGAACTCAGACAGCTGGAAAACACAGATAAAAGAGGAGCAGTAGCTAAACCCCGACTGAGAGCATGGATAGACAGCAAGTCCCTGCATACACCTCTGAAAGCTCTGTGGGAATCCCACAGGCACTTCAGGATGGACTTGGTGGCACACCAGGACTTCCGCCCTCAGCGCCTCTGGGCGGGGCTAACAGGACACTGTGCCACAACAGAGAGATGACAGAAGGCAGCCAGCACCTTGGCTATCCTCTAGGCCACTTTCCCAAGCACCCCGGGGCCACCCGGGAGAAGTCTCCAGTGGGCCTGGGGCATTTTCCTAATCTGAGGGTGCCGGCTGTGGATTCAGACACTTCTCCCCAGACTGAGCACTAACATTCCACCAGGCGGTAAACTCACAAAGCAATGACCTTAACTTAGCAAATTAATTCCAAAGCACAATTGTTTTCAATCTTCATTTAAAATCAGCCTTCGTTAATCTAGATTTAATGACATAGGAAATGGAAATTCCCTTAATAAAATAAGTTATGAATATTTATCATCCCATTTTACCTGAAAATTGAATAATTCATCAATTAACTTTACTATTAATTATTTAATGCAAAATTAATAAACTGCAAAGCCCATCCATATCTTGGCAGACCCTCTGGCACTGGAGAGGAAACAGTCCAGAAAGACTCCGAGAGGAGGTTCCCAGCATACACGCCGGGAGCTGCAGGGTTAAGGCTGGGAGTTTCCTCTCACAGGCAGCACGAGCCACTTGCTGGTGAAGCGAAAGGAAAGAGCTTTTCCCTCACCTTGGAATTCTGTACGACAGCCAAAGTGGAGCTCTAAGTCTGGCAATTACTTCCAGAGTAATTCTCCCTGCATCTCCGCGCTATCCGTCACTGCTCCATCACCACCCACCCGTTTCCAACACCCAAGTGGGACTGCTGTGTGCGCCTGCCTCCGCCAGCTGTCCAGGCCCCAGGTAGAGGTGGAGGGGCTGAGTGTGCAGAGCGGCGGCTGTGAGGGGACCACAGAGCCACTGAGACAGTGGGGTGTTGGACGATGGGTGCGAGCACTCAGGCCCTGCTTGGTTACTGTGCGGTGAGCTAGACCTGCTGCCTCTGCAGACCCTAACGCCACACCCACAGGGTCTTCTGCTGCTGTCAGAGGGGCAGCGCCTCAGTCATCCAGCCAGTAAAATGGGCACCTGCAGGGGCCCAGGCTACCCCTCCACCCACACTCGGCCTCTCACCTCCAGGGCACCCGGGGCAGTGGTGCCAACAGGGTGTGCTCATCTCATTGCTTATCCAAAACCACCACTGGGAGCCCTGCTGTGCCCCCAAACCAGCCCATTTCCAGGGCTCTCTTGACCTCCCCCTGCTGCCTCTAGCTGTGAGGTCTTTCTCCCCATTCTCACCTACTCATTCCTGCCTCAGCTCTGTGCAGAGCACACACGCACATGCACGCACACTCCCAAGTGCCATCACAGCTCCAGGAAGCACCCTGATCACCTCTCATCCTCCGGCCCTGCCCTTGTCCCCGTGGCACCCCTGGAAACTGCAATGATCATAAATTATCTTGTTCGTCTCCCTGTCCCCATGCCCAGTACAGCACCGGGCACAAGAACTCAAAAATTCACTGAATACACAGAGGAGGGGATGCCAGCCAGCAGCTTTGGGGTTGTGTGGCCCTGACCTTGGGAGAGCTCAGTGTCCCTGCCCCAAGCAGAGCTGCCAGCCAAAGGCAACGCCTCCAAACAGCGGCAGCCAAGTGAGTCCCACGGTGGAGACGCCGGCCTGGGTCCTAGGTGCAACAAGGTGTGGGGCAGCACGCTTCCCGTGCAGGCTGTGAAGCCTGTGCGGTGCATCCACTCTCCCTGCTCCCCTCTATTCCCCTAACTGCACCACCTTTCCCACATCCCCCCACCCCCAGCCGGCTGCGGTCTCATTTCCCGGAGCCAAGACCCCAGCTGCCACTTTGCATAGAAACTCAGTTCCACCAGTCAAAAGTCCTGTGCCAATCAAGTTGCCAGACAGAAAAAGGTCTGGTCCAGGGTTCTACGGGTCATGGTGAGGGCGGCAACAGCAGGTGAGCCCGGGACACTTCAGCGAGTTCCCCGACCACAGCACAGACAGGACTCTCCACTCCTGACGTGGCTCCCCACCCAAGACTGGGTGGCCTTTGATCCCACCAACACTCATACCAAACCACCACCCAGGAGCAGCAGAAGCAGCCAGTTCAGAAGGACCAACTTTGTCTTCTAGGGAAATCTTCTTCCCCACAAATAAGTTTCATCTTGTTAAACCACACATGAATAAGTCATGTTTCCAAGACATTTCCTTGTAAGAAAACAGTAAGCAGCTCAGGAAGGGGTATGCACGTGTGTTTATGTATCTGTGTTGTTCCTCTGTACATGTGTGTATGACTATACTATTGTGTGCACACACTGTAAGTATCTGTGCTTGCGTATGTGTGCAGGTGGGTGCACATCCATAGCTGCATCCATGTGTTGTGTACAGATGCATGCTTGTGACATGGACATGCACGTGGATTTGTATGTTTGGTGTTGAATGTGTGTGCACATGTGCTACAGACATGCGCACACACAAATGTACACATACAGACACACACAAGCAAAAGCTCATGTAGAAAGTAGAATGTGCAGGAGTGTTTGAGACCTGAACGCGACCGATCTCGTCTGATCTCAGAAGGAGTGTTTGAGAACCAAGAATGAATTCTTTCTTTGTTTATTTTGATTTCTTTTTCAGAAAGCTCTGTAATAAAGGACTGTGGAAAATCTAAAAATAGCAAAGACATCGCTACCTCCCAGCCAAACTGAGAACAGTGGAGACTCTCCAGCCCAGAATCCCAGATGACGCGGTAATTACTCATTACACAGAAACTTAGGACCTCACGGGGTGGCATATTCAGACAGCATCCTTCCCACCTCGCAGTGCGAGACGCACACAGACCAGCTCCCTCTCCCTGTGGCAAGCAAAGATTTATTAGATCCAAGGCCATCCAGGGAGACACTGCCACGCGTTCCTGGTCTGGTGCAGGGATTCCAGTCAGCGCGGAGTCTCCAAGTCCAGAGAGGGAGCAAAGGTGCTCAGGGCAAAGCAGCAGGGCCAGCGGGCACAACTGGAGGCAGCAAGTGCTGGCAGCAACGGACACCTTGCTACATTCAGACCATTCTGCTCAGAGCCCAGCAGGACCCGGACAAGTCTACAGTTAAGAGCCCAGCACCCCCAAGGTGCATCCCAGTTACCATGTGTGACCTTCATCCTGATGCAAGGAAGACACACGTGCCACCATATCCAGATGTCATTGTTGGGTGATGTGCGTGGCATATGGCAGCCCCAGGCACCTTGGGACTCTGATCAGGGATAGGCCATACCTTGACCCTGAGCCACACCAGGAGAGGTTCGTGCTGAGTCACTGGAGGAGGCAGTGCCGGGTCTCAGAGAGGCTGGGCCTGGGCCACTGTGAGGAGGTGACTGTGTGGCCCCAGGACCCACAGCACTCGGAGCCATGCACCCAGAAGGCTCTGCCTCATGTTGAGTGCTCACACCAAAAAAGAGTCAGAGCCGGGTGTGGTGGCTCACTCCTGTAATCCCAGCACTCGGGAGGCAGAGACAGGAGGATTGCTGAGTTCGAGGCTTGCCTGGGCACCATAGTGAGCTCAGGGCCAGCCTGAACTACAAAGCGAGACCCTGTCTCAAAAAGCAAAAAAAAACAAAACAAAAAAGAGTCAGAGAGAAAAAAACAAGTGAGATGAGGAAAGAGCCAGAGATGGGGAGGGGGAAGGGGATGGGAAGGGGTGAGACAGCTCTGGGGAGGCCTGAGCCAGTGGGATCAGCTAGTGGCCATGACAGTGTGGATCCCAGAGGCCACAGCACGGGAGTAGGTGGGGTGGATGAGAGACTAACACACCCAGAGAACTGCAGTGGAGACAGGTCAGTCATTGACCCAGCACAGCAGGAAGCTACAACCCAGGTTCTCTGGAGACCAACCTCTGCCTGCAGAGCCTGAAGGAACTGAATGAAGGTAGCAGGTGCCACAGAAAGGGGCAAAAAAGAAGGCTACAGGCTTGTGCAGCAAGCAGACAGGTGCCCCAGAGGAGCCAGGCAAACCTCCCCAGCCTCTGTCTCTGTATGAAAAGGGCCCCGAAAGGCCTGGTCTTGGAGATAGCAGAGGAGCAGCAAGACTGAGAGAGTCTGCATGTGGCCTCAGCGTTCAGAGAGGCTGAGGCAGGAGAGCTGTAAGATTGAGTCCACCCTGGGCAATTTAGCAACTTAGTGAGGCCTTGTCTCAAAATATAAAAACTAAAAATAAAAAGGACTAAGGGTATAGCTCAATGTAAAGCCCCTAGGTTCATTAGCTAGTATACAAAAATTTAAAACTCTGGGCTGAGTGACAGCCTTCATACCAGGTAATGACATTCCCAGCCCTACGAGCTGCCAGCAAACTGCTCCAAACCTCCAGGTAGCACATCAATGGAGTCTTCTTGGAGACCGGGGGAACCAGAGAAAAGATCTCCAGAGGCTGAACCTGAGATTCCCCCAAGAAAGAGCTGCGCAAAAAGGGCCACCCAGCAGGTAGAGCTAGAGACTCAAGGCCCCATTTAGCACATGAGAAGCTCAAAAGTAACATCTAAAACTCACACCTGTAATCTCAGCACTCAGGGAGGCTGAGGCTAGAGGATGCAGTGGCTCAAACATCCTCTGACCTGGAGCCTAGTGTGACACCTTGCCAGCTGACCAGTTAGCAGCCCCTGCCTGGCCACGCCTTGGACCCGAGGACTCCAGGAGACAGCCTCCATGACTTTCCTGCTGTGACACAGGTGCTCTCCACAGCTCCAAACAAAGAACCAGGACCCGGGACATAGCCATGTTGCACAGAGCTTTGAGGTCCCAGCAGTGAGAAGACACCCCCAGGCAGATTCCCTCCCCAGGATGAACCCCCATTCCACCTCTTGCCTCTGAGCTGCACTGCTCTCGATGCTGATGGAAGCAGAGTCACAAAACATCTGTCCCTCTGTGCCTGGTGCACATCACTACACAGAGTCTACAGGCCTCACCCGCATTGGGACAGGCATCTGAATTTTACTCCTGGGTCGCTCTGAGAGTTTTTAATCCTCCACATAGAATCTCCATGTGTTTGCCTGTCCATCCTGGTCACTCTCAGCAACACCCTCACCCCAGGAACAGAGGCTTCCTTTAGAGAGTCCTGCACTGTCTATGGCAAGGCACTAGTGCCCCAAAGGTGGCCAGCAGGTCACTGCCACACACTGCTCATGCTGAAGCTGGGAAAATCCTGCACAGGGTCCAGCCAGGGACCCAAGAAGGTCAGCCATCTAAGTAAAGCCCTCTGCTCACAGGCTGTGCCCAAGCAGGCCCCAAGCTCACGAGGACAAGGACCCACCGTGCCAGCACCTGGATGTGTGCTTCTGCTGCCAGCAGGCATGCGGCACAGCCACGACCACTCCCACTGTCAAGTGTTGGTCTCCGCTGCATGAGCTGCTAAGAGACCAGCGGGACACCTCATTCCTGAGGGTCACGACTTTCCCTGGGAGGGACCTACACACAGTGACAGCTAAAGGTCCAGCCAGCAATGGAACCGAATGCAGATCAAGGGAGCCAAGAGAGAGGAGGGCTCACTGCCCTTGTGGGACTTGGGGAGAGGAGGTAGACAGGGTTGGACATGCAGACATCAGAGTGAGGCTCCAACCACGTGAAAGCATGGAAGATGAGTGGGGAGAGCAGGGCGCACCCCTACTGCTGAAGGACTGTCAGGGCCGTTGAAACAGAATAACAACCTTCAACACCACGCTAGACTTTGACTCATATGAACAGGAAGACCCAAATGTTCTCAAGTGGAATGATGCTGAAAAAGAAGCACTTTGGGAGCATCAACTGCCAAAGCTATTCGGCTCAGAGAGAAGGGATCCAGGAGGGGTTTTGGTGCCCCAGTGTGACAGGGATGCTGAGCGCTGAGCCCTGAACACATAGACAGGATCACAATCTGAAACACTGCTGAATCAGCAACTAGCAGGCAGAACAAAAAAGAAACAGCAGCCACCAGAAGTAACCAAGGCTCCGTGTCAGGATCTTCAGAAAGGAGGGAAGTCAGGAGATGCGAACCAGGGTGAGGAGTCTGAGTTGATGTGGCAGCACCCAGATGTTCAGAAGAGAGGCCAAGACCATGCGACCCGCAAGCCGGGAGGGCAGGGAGCCCTGGGAGAGAGAGGAGGCGAACATGCCAATGACCAAGACGTGGTGCCCCACATGGGGCACATGGGGCCCGAGAACTCAAAGGATGGGCCTCAAGCCCCCCACAACCTCAACCCTCGGAGCTGGCATCCCTCCTTCCATCCCACCCTCCTGCTGCCTGGCATTTTACTGGTTATTGACCAAGAGGCTTTTATGCTCTTTATAGAAAATTCTATTCCTAGACCCTTCACATGTCCGTGTTAAACTGCTATCTATATCAATCCAATTAATTCATTAGGTAATTAACAGCATTTTCCAGCTTCCTCCTAACCGGAATAAGCAGGATTCCTGGGAAGGACAGACTTTCACACCTGTCCTGAGCCTGACGTGTCCCCGGCTTCCAGGGAAAGCTGTTCATTTCCCCGGTAAGAGAAATGAATTCTCAAGGTTGCTAAACTTGCCAGCCAGAGCTGCCAATGCGACCTGCTGTGCAGGGCAGTCAGTAGGCAGCGCCCTTTCTGCCTGTGCTGGGGGAGGGGCAACTCCAGGCCAGGAGAGGGGCGAGAAGCCCCCAGAAGGGTGTACAGAGCCAGGCTTGCCAAGGGACAGCCCCTTGCTGCCAGCGTCTGTAGGCTGGTGCAGAAATCCTTCATCTGGGAGGTGCAGATTCCTGGTGGGCCTCACAGAGGAGGAGGACAGACACCCTTCTCATTCTGGGCTCTCAATTCACCTGCAGGGTGCGAGCGTGGCCCCCTGCGGGCCCGGTGGTAGTATTACAGGGCTGAGCAAGGGCCAAATAAAGGCGAGCTGGAAGCCGAACTGGCCCCATCCGGCCTGCTGGAGCCTCAGCCTTGGCCCTGGCCCTTGTGTGGCTGCCCCATGCCCTGACCCCCACCGCTGCAGCGCACCTTACTATCGAGCAGGCAGGCAGGCACCCAGGGCCTGTCTGTAATTAGGTCAGCACCAAGCCAGGCCTATATTTATAACCCCTGCCCTCCACGGGCCTGAGGGACCAGCAGTGGTTCCCACTGCAGCGCCTATACCAACATCTATATGTGAACTGATTACAACAATTAATTTAATAGGGATTCCTCCACACAAACAATGTATCATTTTATTAGGAAACTCTATAAATGTCAGTGGTGCAATTCATTTTTATTAATTTTCTAAAATGAAATTAGCAGTGGCGGTGGTGGTGGCAAACAGAAGTCGTATTGCCTTCTCATTCAGTGGAGTATTGGTGTCATTAATTCCTTAATACCAGGAGGCCAGTTTGTACAGCTCAGCAGTTAACCGCACCAATTAATTTCAATCCTGGAGACGGGGCGGGGGGCGAGTGCGACTCGACAACTAATTTAGGAAGGTCCTTGAACAACCGCAGCAACTTTCCCTTCTCCTGAGACAGGAAGCTTTCGAGCGTAAACATGGAGCGAATATTATAACACCAACAGGAACCTGATCCTCCCTCCGTGCCTTTGGGAAAGAAGTTGCCCTTCTGGAGCCCAAAGCAATCCTGCCAGAAGCCTCCTGAAGTCGGAGACTGCGCCTGCCGATGGGAGAGACAGTGGCACCCATGGGCGACACAGACCCTCACACATGCAAAGCACAGTCACAGTGGTATTCCACTTGGTCCACAGAGGACAGAATGAAATCAGCCTTAACTCCACCTTCCACATGAAGAAGAAAAAGTAAAGCTTTCAAAAGAGCCAAAAAGATTTTCTTACCATCACACAGCTGTGGAGTGATAACACCTGAATCCGTCAACACCGGAACCCACACTCCATCTTCTGCCCCCCATGCCTCCCTGCCTTGGGACAGGAAGACTCCTAGTCCACTTTATGCCACAAAGCCCAGGGAGGCATGCGTGACCGCACGTGACAGCCCCTTCTCTGTGGAAACACAAATCCCGAGTCCGATGTGTGAAGTCCAGCTTGCCCAGGACGGGCCAGTGCGCTGCGCACACAGCCTGCACCTGCGACTGAAGCCAAAACCTCCAGAGAGTCTCACTCGGCTCAGGAGAGGCTCTTTCCTCCCACTCAGAGTCGAGGACCGTCTTGCAGAGGAGAGAAGAGGGCCTGGAGAGGCGGAGGCCGCTGGAGACAGGAGCCGTGGGACTGAGGAGCAGGAGAGGCAGAGCCGGATACCTCCTCTCCCTAAGACACTAGGCAGGCTGTTCTCAGAGGAAGGCGCCAGGCCAGCCACACCCTGGGGAAGCAGCACACTGTCAGGCCTCACCCCTGGTCCCCTGAGTCAGATGCCGGGGAGGAGGCTGAGGGGTAGCTCAGTGGCAGCGCACGTGTCGAGGTTACACAAGGCCCTGGGTACAATCCTCGGTACCCAAGAAAGAAACTGATGTGGTCCCGATGATATGTGTTCTCACAAGCTCTACCAATGCCCACCTGAGTTTCTCCCCGGAAGATGCCAACAGAAAGGGGTACTGAGCCTCCTGCACTCTGTGAAATGGCTCAATTCACTATATGCCAGGCTCCATTTCACCCACTCTGCACCCCACTCCTGCCCCACTCCACAAAGGAATGTCCTTTTCAGCCTCGTCCTGATTCCACTCAGCCATGGGACTTGCTTGGTGAGAATCATGAGGTATGTGGCCACATCTAAACAGGTGCTGTAATGGTGCCCCAAAGGCTGCCCTGGACTTTCAAACTTCTGCTCTCTGCCATGAGAGTCAGTTATCCAAGACAGGGGAACCTCTTCTACCTACATTCTCAGGCAAAAGATTCATGGGGCAATCCTGCCCCAAGCCAAAACTGCAGGTCTGTGTGTAGGAAATAAAGTCTGCCATTGTAAGTCATTAAGCTTAGGGATCATTTCATTATAGCATTATCATATCATAGCATTATCACAGCAAAAACTGAGAGATACAAACCATTTAACCTTATGGAAAGGAAATCAAGGCCCCAGAAGGTTAGAGAGTTGGGGAATTCTCCGGTTCTCAGCCTGAAAGCTCATAGAATGAGAGTCAGCTGGTGGCAGCCTCTCACCAATAATCTCCCCGTTCCCAGCATCCTCTAGCCTCCAGAATGGAGCCTTCCAATCTCCTCTAAGGGATGCTGACCAGTAAACATTAGAGGCTAATAAAAGAATATTTTATAATGCCTTCTAAGAGCGAACACAGCCCAGCTGACATATTTCCTCCACAGCTCAGGAAGGGTGAGCAGGTCAGGCTCATCACCAACAGTGCAGAGGACCCACCCTGCGCCCGCCAGCCCAGCCCACAGCCCTGGACACGCTGCTCCTCTGTCCAGGTGGGGCAGCCCGAGCCTCCTGCCCTTACCCCCAGCCTGCACCCAGGCACCCTGGCAGCCGTTTGCCACCACCGCTCTCTGCCCACAAACACCTGGCCTTGTCACTGCTAAGAGAAGAGTGGAGGCAATTGGAAGGGTCATCACGAATCACTGGAGCTCTAGACTGTAACACACCAGAATTAAACACGTAAAAGTTGGAAAGGAAAGAAGAGGCTGCCTGTAAAATAAGCCCTAAATCCAGACCTCCCCGTTCTTCGCAGGATAATGACATCACCCGCACTGGCAGAGCATAGGTCGGCTGTATTTTTGCCCCTCTATTCCCAAGTGGTGAGAGAAGGTAAATGTTTGTGGCGGGTTGAAGGGCATTTACTGCATAATAAACTGCAAACTTGGCTACTGCCTCTGATTTGGGGGATCTTCTTCCCAGCAATCAAGAGTAACTCGACTTCCAGGTTGTAAAACACGTTGAGATAGAGGGGCCAGTTAAGCCGGCTTCTCTTTTTACAAAGTACAATTCGAGAGCTTGCCGGCAGCAGGTGGCCACTTCCCCAGTAGAAAGCTCCCTGATGCACCCGCCTAGGAAGCTTCCTGGCGCCCAGCAGCAGGATCAGCCCTGACCTTCAAGTTAAAGTTCCACTTGCACGACATGACTGCCCCGTTCCTAATCCACCTGATCACAGGCACTGCCAGGTTTTGGGCCAACTAATGCAAGACCCCGGCTTCGAGTCACCGAGCGCGGCACGGCATTCCCAACCTGTTGCCCTGAGAGGACCAGCCAAATCAGGTAATCCATGAAAATCAATCAAGCCATTTATGGTACATAGTTGAAAAACTGCAAGATCTGGGACATTACCTTGTCTTAGGGGATGTGGTTAGCCATTCTTCGTGTTTCTCAAATGTTATTAAATAAGCTGCAATTTCCTGAAACAGAAAAATAAAAAGATAATAACAACAATTAGCTCACGTTGGACCCTGAGAAGTAAGAAAGTTTTTGTTGTTTCGCAGCTGCTGTCCTCCTTTGTCAGGCTGGGGCTCCGTCTCTGCTAGAAAAATGCTCGACTTGGACTCTGCTTCTATTTTGATTTTCCGAGTCCTTTTCACTCAACCTGCCATACAGCAATAATCAAAGCGCTGGGTTTCAAAAGAGGAGTTGGTGACAAGGACAAAAATACGTCTCTGTGGGAGGAAAACATCAGACACCCTTTCAGTTTCTAAACGTCATTAACTTGAAGGAGGGAGAAGTGCCTGCCAAACAGGGCTCTCCGAATGCAAGGGCGCAACCGGAAAGTTGAGTCTGTTTTCCCGAAGCTGGACAGATCGCTCCACTTTGTCACAAGAGACGCCGCATTCTCTCAGCGTGACTCCCAACCCCCTGAGCCAAGTCACACAAAGATAAAAGGGGAAAAAAAGACAGAGCTTTATTGCAGAGAGAGACAGAGAGAGGGGAGTTCAGCTTTCGCACTACGGACACTTGATCTGGGAGCAGCGCTTTAGAGAGGAGCAGTGGCAGCCGGGTTTAAGGCAAAGGTAGAGAAAATGAGGCACCTGAAGGCAAATTAAATATTTATAAACACAACAACATCACTGCAGACAGAATTGCCGATTTATTAACCATTCCCATAAAAAGCCAGTGGGCGACATCAGCCTAAGTCTCGGAGGTGGGACATGGCCCGTGACTTCCAGCTCCAACAGCTCTGCTGACACAAAGCTGGCAAGGACCCGAAGTGAAGTCCAGGCTGGGCCAGCACCTGTGCACTTTGACCCTGGTGCTGAAGCGACCTAGGCCTACTGCCCTCGAGCATGGGGCAAATAGCAGAGGCCTCCCTCGCTGTTCTGTGCACGGCCAGGGCCCCTTGGGATGGGCGGCCTCGTGGGCTTGGGCATAACAGAATTGACACTTGTAATCCCGAGGAACTCTGTGTGGCCTTGGGGGAAAAAGGAGAGACCACCACCAGGAGGCAAGGGGGGGTAAATCGCAAGCACACCATGCAGGAAGAAGACCACATGGCCCAGGTGGACACCAGGGCCTCACGCCACATTGGAACTGACCACTGCCACGAGGTAGGTGGGGTCTGGGGACCAAGACTCCAAGCCAGCTCGACCCGGCAGCCTGCACCTTATGAGAACCTGAGGCAAAGATAGAGTTGGTCGTTACACAAGTTTCTATCATCAACTGCAGCTCCAGAAATCCTAGAATAATGCTAGTCAGCCTATACATTGTCCCCTCATCCCTGAGGCTCTCCTGCTATGTCTCCTCACCTAATGAAGATCATACCGAGGTTTGCCATGGGTTGACATCACTTCCTCTGGTGAGTGCCCCCTAACTACTCAGGACAGGGATACCACCCACCCTACATGTGCTCTCATGGCACCAGACTCATTATTCTGTGTTCTAATTGCTTGTTGTCATGGAGAACTGCTGGACCAGGTAAGGGGAAGGAATGTGCAGTCCCTGATATGTCCTCAGGACGGAACTGTCCTGGGCCACGCGGAAGCACCCAGTAAATGTTTGTAAGAGCATTCAGGTGGGTGGGTCAGGGGGTGAGAGACTGGATGGGGTGATGGGTGGGTGGGTGGGTGGGAGCTGGCAGGAAGAAGAGCAGGCACTGTAGAAATAAATATGTCTTCGTGTGTGTGTGTGTGTGTGTGTGTGTGTGTGTGTGTCTCTTACCGAAGATCGTTAAGTGAGAGTATAAAAGCACCAAACCTACAGCTCCCAGAGGGGCCCCTGTGCATTATTTCCTTGGCTCTCAGTCACTACAGGAAGGCGATACAGCATTGTAGTGAAGGGACACATGCAGGAAGCAAGCAGACCTGACCTTGGCACCAGCTCTGCTCCCTATTGGCTGCCTTGCACCATCATGAGCACAGGGCTCACTGTCTAGACCCAGCTTCCCACAGACCTGGGCAGCACCAGCACCCAGGGTAGCTACGAGGACTGGAGTTCTCCCCACATGGGTGGCCTTACCCCACAGAGAACCACAGGCCTCTTTGGGGTGATGCCCAGAGCTGCTCTTCAGCCTCCCAGTTATCTTCTGGTTTCCATGTGGCTTCACCACTCAGAGCAGCCTGTGGCTGGCATCTGTGAGCAGATACCGAGCAGCATGTGAAGTGTGTCTGTTCTTGTCCTAAATCCGAGAGGACATAGTACCCAGACGAACAGGCTACGCCGACTAGAACTCCCAGATCCGTGTTGTTACCCTGTAGTGACCCAGAAGGTGGTCCACAGGGTACCCCAGACACTGCCAAGTCTGTTATTCAACTCAAAAGACCCAGGTGCCCACAGACCTTCATGAATATCCCTCAGCCAACTTCCACCCAAACTGGCAAGACTTGCTACCACTACTGAGCTCAGGGGAGGACAATGCCCAGGCACCTGCTGTGTGCCAGCCCAGGATGACACACTACGAAGCCTACATCCCAATTGAGAAGTGGACAAAGATGAGCCAGCCCAACAGAGCAGCCTCGACACTGCTGCAGGGCCAACCATGCAGTTCCCTCTGTAGCCAGACTCCGGCTCCGCACAGTCCTAATGAGCCCCAAGACCACTCCGCCTCCACCAAGTACAGCTTCTCCAGCCATGACGCTGCCACTGGGAGCCCCTCAGAGGGCACCTCGCACCAACTTCTCAGCAACTTAGTGGCTGCAACCCAGGCCTGCCACTCACATCTCACGCTGCCCAGACTGGACCAAAGGGATGTCACATGCTGGTGGGGCCTCAGAAGGATGAAGCCAGTCTGGGTCACCCGTCAAACCCTCATTCGTGCTCTGCAGTCTCCCACCCACTGTCCTGACCAGGGTTTGGCCCCACTCTCCACACAGAAAGATGGGGACCAGGTCCTGCTGCTCAAAGCTTAGGCTGGAGATGGGGAGATGGACAGACCCAAGCCAAAGATCCAAACACACTCAGGCGACTGGATTCTCAGTGCAGAGCAAGGCAGGAACATTACAGTGCAGAGGTGATCTGGGGATTCACCAGAGGGATTTGTATCATCAGGCAAACATGGATAGAGTGTGGTCCTGGGCCACGTACTGCTTTACGCCTCTTGCACTGTGACCCCATTCATTCCTCATGACCAGGTATGCAGTGGGGACTGTGCCTGCTTCATGGGTGAAGAAACTGGCACAGGGCAGCAAAGTCACTTGCCCCAAAGCACAAGGCCAGACACCTAGACAACTGGAGCCCAAACTGATACAGAATGGTTCTGGAGCTCACATGCTGGCCCACTGTCCTGAGTCCCTTAAACTACAGCGGGATATGCTGGGTGGAAAGGAGAGGAAAGACGTTTCTTGCTGGCCACTGACCTGTCACTTTTGGCGCCGCCTCCCTTTGCAAACCAGGAGGGGTCCCCCGACTCTGGGAACCAGCAATGGGGCTCACTTCACCCTAGCCCACACTGTGCGTGTGCCCTCTGCTCCAGGGGCAGACAGAGTTCTGGTGTCCGTGGCAGCTGTGCTTACAGCACCTTCGCCTGAGCAGAAGGGAGATTTGGCTGTGAGAAGAAGCCTGACTGTCTGCCTGCCCCTCCTGCCCCCAAAGCACAGTAAGTTGGGGCCCCCAAGGAGATCTAGTCCATCTCCTGCTACAGGGGAAGAAACCAGGGCCCTGAGGAGGTCAGGGAAGCCGGGTCAGCTCCTGTGGCACCCAGCACATGGCCCTTTTCCTGCTCACTCACCAGCGGACAGAATCCAGCCTGGCTCAAAGGGTCACAGGAAGCCCAGGGAAGAAGAGAGCAGGTCCAAGGAGGCAGAAACAGGTGCACAACAAGAACACGGGCACCTGCGCCTGGGCATCACTGCCTGCCACACCCCAAAGGCAAAACAATCCAAGCATCCACAGCCGAAGCGTTCTGCCAGTGGGCTGCCATACTCAGGCTCAGAGCCGCACAATTCATAGCAGCCAAAGCTTGGAAGCGGCCTCCATGTCCATCAACAGATGAGACAACAGAGAAAATGTGTTTACACACAGTAGAGCATGTCTCTGCCATAAAGAAGGATACATCAAGTCCTTTGCAAGAAATGGGTGCACTCTGAGACCAGAACGCTAAGTGAAATACATCAGACGCACAGCTCAAAGATTATATGGTCTCTTTTCTGTGAGAGACCCAAAAGATAAATAAAGAGTAAAATAGAAAGGTAGATGGTAAGAAATGGGGGGATAGATCTTGTGCAAAAAGGAGGGGGACCAACAAGGGAAAGGCGGGAGGGGAAGGGGTAAAACCCAAGAGTCACGTGCACTGTGCACCTTGACCAGCTCCCCATGAGGAACACCATCATTGTGAGCTACAAACATGTTTTGATAAAATTTAAAAATTGGGGGGAAAAGGGAAACTGTACTGAGCACTAGGTAGTGCTGTACCAGGGTAAGCTACATGGAAGAAGCCAGGCCCGACCTGCTACACAGATGGTACCATCTACAGTCAGCGTCCTGGGCCAGGAAAACACAGAACAAGTGCCAGGAAGCAGCTGCCAAGGGTGGGGGAGGGGTGAATGCTTAGGGCGGTGCTTCCCCCTGGGTGATAAAAGCAGGAACTAGACAGTTGGGTTGGCTGCACAACACTGCACTGAACGTGTGGGTAAATTTTATATGTATTTTATCACAATTTTTAAAACAAAAAGGAGAAGAAGATACAGCAGGCACCTGCCAGGTGTGGCTCTGGGGTGAGGTTCACACCAGCCGACCCGCCGAGGCAGCTGGACCTGAGCCCACAGGGACGCGCTGACCGCCTGCAGCCTCGGCCTCCTGCACGGCTCCCTAGAGCCCTGCTCCCCGGTCCTAAGCACTGCATGGACACGAAGAAGAATGACTCGACTGTCAAGATGAGGAAATTCACTGCAGGCTCCAAAGCAAAGACTGTCCAGCTTGCAGGTTTTAGTTTGTCCTTTAGACGTTCAAATAGAAAAACAGCTGCCAAAGGACACTGTGTACAGGCAGGGTTTGGCAGGAGCCCAGTAGGCAGTGGGACCCTCGGTGCTTTGGCCTCGCTCAGCATGCGAGGGGGCCCTGCAGACCAGGGAGGCCGGATCCCTTCGCGGGGCACAACCAGCCGCAGCAGGAAGAGCAGCGAAGCAGGATGTGGGGCGGCACAGCTGTGTTTGGCATCGCCGCCTGGTCACTCCGCTGCCCTCACCCTGGAGTGTCCACCATCCAGTTGCCACTGCTGTCCCCAGGCTGGCAGCTCTAGGTCAGGACTGCAGAGTCATGGCCACGGGGAGCTGTGGGGAAAAGGCCAGCGGTCCCCCATTGCGGCTACCCACGGGGACTGGCCTAGGAGAACCGTGGCTCTTGACTCAGAGCAAGTTGAAGGGAAGAAGGCGGAGTCCTCCTCGACAGGACACAGTCGCGGTGAGCACATCTCAGGCTCCCTTGCTGCATACGCAGAGGTCCAGGGAGGGCAGACACAGCACCGCGGCCATGAAGCACAGAGCCCCACGCGAGGTCCTGCAGGAATGTCCTTCTGAGAGAACCTCTTGCAGAAGGGCAGTGTGGGCCTGTCCCTTGGGCCAGGGAAGCACTGCCCAACAGATATAACAGGGGCCACATATGCCAACTGTGAGGGTAATTTTGAAATTTCTAGAATCTAGAAATTTCTAGAATGTGTGTGTATGTGAATGTGTGTGTTGCTGGTGGCTAGATCTAGGCCTTGTGCATACCAACAAGCATCCTACCATTGAGCTACGCCCCCAGTCCTAGGAGTTAAGCTTTTTAAAAAGGTAAAAAAAAAAAAAAAAGTTAATTTTAATAGTATGTTTTGTATTTAATCCACTGTATCCAAAATAGCATCATCTCCCTGCTTTTAGAAAGTAGTCCTGAGCTATTTCACAGTCTTTTTCATGCTGTTTTCTAAATTGGGAGTGTGTTCCCACTCACAGCCCACCTCCGCAGCTCTGCCACGTTGCCAGTGTTTGGTGGCTGCACAAGGCTGCCATGCAGACAGCAGCTCAGAAGACAGACACCACAGGAGCCTGGAACAACAGCTGGACCACGGGAGCCCAGGCTGGGCGCCCCAGGAAGGAGTCAGAAGGCAGGCACCCCAAGCGGACGCTCCTGCAGAGGCCTTCCCAGCTCCTGGCAAGACCCCACAGGGGTGGGAGCCATGTGCACCCCAGGTGTGGGGCGCCTGTCGATAAGCGCAGGGCGTGAGGAAGGGCTGAACCTGCTGCATGTCTCGGAAGGAGTGCTCTGCTGTTGGAATTCCTCCCCTGAAGGGGCCGCCACACTTGGCACCATGTTCGACCCCTGGAATTGTCCAACTCCGAGAGAGCGGCCTCCCCTGCAGCCACGGCCCACAAAAAACAGACAGGAGTCCAACCCGTCTCTGGGATGGTCTCTCCTTGGTCTGTCTTCAAGACACAGGCTCCAAATCAGGGAGAGAAGAGGTTATTGAGCTCCTGCTTTTTGTGAATAATAAATAACAAGTATGTATGTATCTATACATGTGTTACATATATACCTGTGTGTGTATGTTTGTTTGTATGCACATGTTTTGTTCTTTAGTCTCCTGGTTCCTCTACAGCCTATACAATCTCAAATATTTTTGCACACTCAAACTGGATTTTAAACCAAGGGACAATCCTTTAAAGTTTGGTTTTTATGTGAGTTCTGCAGAAGGGTTTTATCTGTAAGGGGCCAACACTGAGGGGAGAAAAAAAAAAAGCCAAGGCTCTCCTAGCAGCTGGCCCCAGCATCTGCTAGAGCCACAAAACGCAATTATATTACTCCCAAACGAGAAGTAAAAATATCTTGTTTCCAATACTCTTGGTTTTAAGGCTCATACTTAATGTCCTCTGGGTATTTGCACGGTGCCAGATCTCCGTGTTATGTACTTTATTAGGGATGTGTGAATGTCATATTAATAACTTCCAACCAACATATTTATGGGGAAGCAGATTTTCCCAGAATCTACCACTCACTACACTTTACAAAAATAATTGGCCTTAATTTAAATAAATAAATAAATAAATAAATAACTGTCCCATGCCCCTCCCTGTGACACATCCTCTGCAGGGTACCCCCAGTGTAAAGCTGGGAGTCCCCCTCTGCAGTAAACATTCCCTCTTGGGTCCAGGGGCTCAGCAACCTCTGTAGACACCTGTGGAAAGTCACCAGGCACCCTGACACCCAGGCTGTGTCCTGTACTGGATGTTCTGAGCCCTACCCACAGGTCAAGCCAGCCCCCCTGTCGTGTTGTGTTGCACGACAACAGCCCACCCCTGTTGGAAACACCCAGTACGTGAAATTATGGTTTTGTATATTCTCTTCTCTGCACAGGGTTAACATAGCCCTACTCTGACCATTGATGAAATGGTGGTGGTAGAGACCTCTGGAATCTGAGCCTGTCTGGAGGACTTCATACAAGATGGTAAATAGCAATTCAGAGTACATTTTCTCACAGCTACATTTCTGAAATAATAAAGCCGGGCCCTGTTGGCCGCCTGTTATATAGACATGGCTGAGCATGCTTATGACCATCCAAGTGCCAATCAGTAAAGAAACAATGGGCCACCAAAGATTATTCAGAGACAGAGTCAGGGAAGGAGCGATTCACCCTGCCTTCCGTCCATTTATCTACTCATTGGTTTAATCACGCAATAAATTATTGAGCACCTACTATATGCCAGGCTCTCTGTGAGCCCTAACAATACAAAGCCTGTGAGGAATGGCCCTTGGAAATACAGCTGGGAAGAGAGACAGGGCTGCAGGATCCAGGCTATTGTGTCAAGTTCAAAGCAGATGATGAGGCTAAATTAGCAGCGTGAATGATGTGATCGTGCTGAGAAGGAAAAGAGAAGGTTGCGCCAATGAGCTACCACACAGACTGGGTCAGGACAGGCAGGGAGCTGCCAGGCAGACAAGTGGTAAAGGCACCAGGGAAGGAAACAGCATGTGCAAAAGCAGGAAATGGGAAGCACTGATGCGTTCAGGGAGATGCAATGAGGGAAGTAGCTGGAGACTGCAGGGCCGGGAGGAGGAATCAAAATGCTTGGCAAGTGGAGCTCCCAAGGGACAGGGCAATCGGGGGAGGCTTCTAAGCAGAGGGGGACACAAGGGGCTGCGCTCTGGGAACGTGGCTTTGAAGGCAGCACCTTGGAGATGCTATTGCTGGGAGGCCCTGATGACAGTGGGACAGAACAGATATCCGCAGAGCAGGACAGCTGGGTGGGACACGGGCAGCAAGGGCCAGCACAGCTCCAGAGCCTGGCCACAGACCGGCGGCTGGTGGCAGAACCTCAGCGATATACTAGCTGGGTCTGCCCACTTCCTACCATCTGGATTCTTTGCAGTTGAAGAGCAGGAGATGACGAGTCCCAGCTTTTTCTCGCAGTGTCCCAGGCTGGAACCCAGGAGTCGCCACCCTTGGCCAGGGAGCTGAGCTGCTCTCAGAGACCACAGGTCCCAGCTAGATTTCTTGGTGACAGAAGCCGTAGGGGCCTGGAGGCACCTGGCTTTGGGCTCCTCCTCGATACCCACAGCACCAGAAATGGAGTGCGAGACCCTCAGCCAATATGTTTAGCCATAAAGAAGACACCTCAGGACAGCAGATTTAGGAGAGAGTGACTGAGAGGAAACACTCCTCACCATAACATCTGCTGGTCAGGCTGAGCCCATGACCACCCCGAACTCTCTCTCCCGGTGGGCCACTGTCACCCGTTGTCTCCCACTCCCATCTCACCCTTCTCTGCCTGCTTCGTGAAAGTGCAGCTGGTCCCTGTGACTTAGCACGTCCCCTGCTGACTTAGAAGCGCCTGAAGAAGGACCGAAGCCACCTTGCATGATGACCGTGGCCACAGGACAGCTCGGATCTGGTCTCTGTCATCACCACTAGCGCCATGGTCATTGCTTTTTTAATGGAGCCCAAGGCCTCACAGAGAGCACAGAGCACCTCAGACATACCTGCTGGGCCAGCTCTGTCCCTGGCACTTTGGCAGCCCCACTGCCCAGCTCTGAAGGTGTGTAAATGCCAGCAGCACCCAGGGGCTGTGCCTGTCCTCAGCCCCGGGCACTAGCTGTTCTTCTCCACTTGACACTCTGAGACCCCTCAGAATTCTCTTTTACGCCTGTAATAATTAGCCACCATCTACTGGCTGGCAATTCTTTACATTAGACATTCTCTGTTCGAGAACCGACATGGCTTCAGGCTCCTGGCCAGGTCCTAACTGGACTGATGATCACGTATGGGTGAAGAACCTCACAATCTCACTGCTGTGTCACCTAAGAGACAAAAGTAGAAGGGGGATGGGAAAAAACCCTACAGGAGAAAAGGTGGACACTGAAGAAAAATATCCAAATTATGCCCCTGAGGACTTCCCGGCCAGTGTCCCGGGGCTGGCCGGCCACAGTGCGAAAGGCACCAGAGGAACAAGCCTTCAACCGCTGCTTGAAAGAGTTGAATCTGCTCATCTGGGGAGACAAACAGCAGTGTGATTTGGGGCAAGTCATTTGATAACGTGTTCCTCAGTTTCCAAACCTGAGCTGTGGGGTAGCACAGCTGTGCCACGTGAGGTAGACTCTTGGCACACATTAGACCACTGGGTCAAGTGTCTTTAAAAATCAACTTCACTGCACCAGGCATGGTGGCTCATGCCTATAATCCCAGCACTCGGGAGGCAGGGATAGGCGGATTGCTGAGTTCGAGGCTTGCCTGGGCTACATAATGAGCTCAGGGCCAGCCTGAACTACAAAGCGAGACCCTGTCTCAAAAAAAAAAAATCAGCTTCAATGAGGTGTGATTTACACACATACTACACACTTAGGTTTCAACCAGGTTTAAACAGTCACTGACGTTTATAAACAAATCCATCATCCACCTATCACCTCTTTCAAGTGATGACATAATTCCAGACCCATGTAAAAATAATTTCACTAAATCTAGGGTTCTAGATGGATGCATTTCCCCTCTCCAGGCACTCAAAAGACTTCATCTCATTGTTTCTGGCTCACAAGGTCCCTGACCCTCACCTGCGACACTGTCACCTTTGAATTCTACCCAACCAGTGGACTTTGTTTCCCTTTAGCATGGATTTGAAGTCATTGGATCATGGGGGTGCCTTTCTGTGGTTAACTCATTTGTCTTGCTTAGGTCAGTGAGTTTACAGTTTTCCTCAAATTCGGATTGCGGGATGCTGGGGATGGATCCCACAGCCTTGTATACAGGAGGCAGGCACCCTCCCTCTGAGCTACACCCAAAATCTTGCACTTTCACTAAGGAGTATTGGGCTTTGCTCTGGCAAGGGAATATAATTTACCTGGGGGTCAACCTGACCCTCTCAGGCTTTATTCCTGATCGTTTCAAAGGGGGATCAACAGTATCTTGCACTCCGGATGCATTCTAGCCCTGCCGTTTTTGCGTGTTCTGTCTTTGGGGTCTCTACTGAACATCACAGGTGCTCAGGGAGGACTTTCCAATCCGGGGTCCAGGATTTGGACACCTCCAGTCCAGCATGAGTCCTGTGCTGTTTTCACTGTGCAGCCCCTGTAGACCCTGATGGGAGCCATTAAGTTTAGTGTCCCGTGGTGCATCCCCAGGGAGCCGTGGAGACTTCTGGAACACTTCCTCTGCAAGGCTCTCTCTGCTATAGCACTCTGCCCGGCAAAATTCTGACCACCTCAACTTCTCCAAGCTCTGGTATCTGCCTCCTCGACTCATCAAGACCACTGTGTTTGTGATGCTTCTGCGAAACCAGCTTGCCTCCAGGTAGACATGGAAAGTGACCAGGGCTCAGTCCCTCAGTGACTGTGTGGTCACAGCCCTATCCCATTGCTTAACACCTGAAAATATTTATTTATCATGTTTTGGTCAGGCTTCATAATTGTTTCTAGGAAGAGAAAATTGGGCTCCATTTATTTCATCTGGCCAGCAGCACAAGTCTTGCCATAAATTTTAAATTTTTTGGTTCTACTCTTGGAAAGGTCAGCAGCCTTTGGGTGAAGGACACAGCCAGGCTGGGAAGCAGGGTGGGACTTAAAGGGTGCTCTTGTCATCTCAGAGAGAGGCTGCCACGAGGTCTATGAGGATCAGGACATGCCAGATACCTAATGGGAAGGGAGAGGTCGTATCAGGGACAGTGCAATACTGGTTCTATCTTTTCTGTCCAGCACCCACGGTCACCTCTGCCCCCAGATGAAGATGTACCCTTGCTGATCTGACAGCTTTGGCTCAAGAATCAGAAGAGCCTAAAAGAGCAGAGATTGTTGTTATCAGCGCTTCCAGAGCAGTGATATAAACCTGAATATAAAACAGAAGTAGTGTTGCAAGAATTTGGCTTCTTTTTCAACCTTGGCAGGATTCTATCTGCACAGAAAGTGTCACTGACAGCCACACACTGCCAGCTCCTATTAGGAACTAGGGACAAGGGATAAGCTATGCAAAAATATGCTACAGCCACTTGGTCTTTGTGTAACCAGCTCCCTTTGTGATAAATTCTGAATCCCTGACTAAATAAATCAAGAATTGATATCAGGCTCTGTGAGTGTGCACGTGTGTGTGTGTGTGTGTGTGTGTGTGTGTGTGAATGTGTATGTGTTTTCTCTTCCCACCAATAAATAAGCCAACCTGCAATGGTGAGACTCTCCATTCCCATCTCTGCTCTGCCCTATTAACCAATACAGCCTTTCAGAAATGGTTCCTTCAAAGAGGTCAGGAAAAACTTAGAAAGTAGCAGACAACGGCGCTGGTGACTGCAGGGGCAGGCATTTGCCCTGCTGTAGCTCCCAAGCCCAGCAGAGGCACCCCGCTCCAAGCTGCTGTGTTTTCCCATAGAATGAATTCCCACACTCATCCTGTGCCCCATCGCCACCACCACAAACCCAAGAACACTAATAAAATCAGAAGCAAGCCATCTTAAAATTAACACATCCAAGATACAAGCAGAAACCATTGATCAAAACCTCCTATCTTCCCTCACAGCCGACAGCCCCAGAGCAGACCTAACACCCCATAATGGAATCCTATTATCTACAAAAGAAACTCGTTCCAGAGGAGAGTCACAAACAATGGAGGAATCAAAGGAGGCTGGCAAAGGGGGAGACTCCACCACTTGCCTCCGCTCCCAGAGAAGGATACAGCTCTCCCGCTGAGACAGCCCTCCTGCAGCAGGACAGAAATACCAGCAGGGAAGGGAGGGAGGGAGGGAGGGAGGGAGGGAGGGAGGGAGGGAGGGAGGAAGGAAGGAAGGAAGGAAGGAAGGAAGGAAGGAAGGAAGGAAGGAAGGAAGGAAGGAAGGAAGGAAGGAAGGAAGGAAGGAAGGAAGGGAAGGAAGGGAAGGAGGGAGGGAGGGAGGGAGCGAGGGAGGGAGCGAGGGAGGGAGGCAGGCCAGCCAGAGAGCCTGTGCTCTCCATCTGTGCAAGACAAGACAGAAGCTCCTTCCATAGAGTGAGAAAGTTGGTCAACAAACATCTTTCTTGAAATTCCAGAGCTGCCTGCATTTGGGAAACATGGATTTCAGCCAACGTAGAGAGCAAGTAAGATTCATTAGCAAACACCCCAAATTCTTAATTCACACTTCAAACAAATAAGTTAATTGTGGAGCTAACAGAGTGTGACTTGATTATAGGCCACTGGTGGCCATTAATAGATGAAAGGTGTTTGAATTTCAATAGCGTTTGAATTTCATAACCCGTCTGCATGAGAGGACTTGGGCTCAGTCATCACCTCCACTTGCTAGCACCTGTGATCATGAATCCCGCGTGACAAACCAGCACCCCAGCTTGGAGCTTTGGGGAGTAAAGAGTAAACAGGAGGAGAATTCATGAATTTTACTGAGACAATTGTTCTAACGTGCTTTGAAGAATAGTTGAGTTTGGTCTCCGAAGACCTAACCATATGCATGAACACAGCCTTCCTACTGACACTCAGCTCCAAAGGCCCGCTGCTAGCTTGCGTGAGCAGCGATACCATGGGGAAAGCAGAGTGGGACCAGACTCTGGCCTCAGATGTTAGTGATCAATAGTTCAGATTCCTCATTCCCAGAGACACAAGCCAAGCCTCTGTGAGAACCTAATTAAAACTAAAATTTGTGGATGAAAAAAAAAAGTGACCATCAATAAGTCTGTGTCAGTTTTCCCTTTGACCAGGTGGGTCCAACCCTCAAATCTCAGATTCCATCAGGAGAGGGAGAGGGAAAGGGAGGAAGAGAGAGAGAGGAGGAGAGAGAGGAAGGGAGAGGGGGAGAGGGAGAGACAGAGAGAGTGAGAGAGATCTTCTTCCTCTTTTCTCACTTCTTGATAACATCAAGACTAAAATAAATGATAAGGAGCCCCAAACCAACATATTGTGTCACCTACAGTGCAGCAAGGCTGCAGGGTAAAACGCTGCAGTCAATCAAACACATCTTCCTGAGAAGCCTGTGATGTGACAGGATACATGTGCTGTCAATGGGGCATTATCAAGGGGAGCTTGCTTTTCAAAGGGTTGCAACAGGGCAGTGTCAGTAGTGGGGGCTGAACTGTTGTTTGTTCATTTGTCTTAGCATATAAAAGAGTTTCCAATAAAGGGTGGCCCTCTCTGTCCAAGGTGCCCATGCTCTACAAAGACAAGCCCAGCAGGTCCGAAGGCAGCTGCACCCCTAGAAAGCACCTTTGATGCAATGTTCTTATCCTGACCTGCCAAGCTCGTCTATTTAATTCCTTGGAGATCTGAGCAAAGCATTTTGCAAAATAAAAGCCAGGGAGATGACCTCGACCTACTCTCCAGGAAGATGGATACCTAATTGAACACAAGACCCTAGGCCCACAGAGACTGAAGGCGAGCCTTGAGAAGCTCAAGAAGAGTCAGGAGAAGTCAGCAAGAGACCTCAGAAAAGAACCGGAATGTGAGGCAGGAGAGGAGGGGGCGCTGTCCTCGGTGCTGAAGCGAGGTTGTTCCTGAACAGCTACTTTCTACTGTGGGTGCTAACACATGAGTGAGTCTTGAAATAATTTAAGGTAGAAATGGGAACTTTTTCACCACATAGAATGAAATGGATGGATGAAATGGGAAATTATAGGAGTGTACCACTGGTTGTATTGCTTCCTGAAACTCTTGCCCAGACAAATCATTGTAGAGGAATCCACAGATGCATGCCCGAGGTCCGAGCATGAAATAGATTTCTGGCTGTTTGCCAAGGGCAATGTTGAAAAATCTCTACAGTCGCTTCTATTTGTTTCAACACAGAAGACGTCTGACTCTATCCCCATGAATTCTGGACAGTGTTTCAGCCAAGAGGCAGTAGTAGTTGAGACCACAGGAAGTAGATCAAGAGGAACAAAGAACAGAACTGCAACCACAAGAAATTGTGAGAGGGGATTGAGGAGAGCCTGTTTTTTATCATCACAGTTACAAAAATTATTGAGGTTTTCCCCTGAAAATCTGAAGTAGGAGTCATGTCTCCATCCTCTACTCACAGCTTTTCATGGGGTTCAGGAAGAAGGTAGCTGACAACCCACCAAAGCCCTCACATGAGAGAGCAGCACTGGCTGGTAAAAGATATTTTGGCCAGGTATGGTGGCCCATGCCTCTAATCGCAGCACTCAGGAGGCTGAGGAAAGAGAACTGGCACGAGTTTGAAGCCAGCCTGGGCTACATGGTGATTTCAAGATTAGCCTGAACTACATACCCAAACCCTGTCTCAGTGAGCAAAAAAAAAAAAAAAAAACCATAGTTCCCTCATCTTCTCAGTCTCAACTCAACAAAAAGCTTGAACTCAGCATTGAAGGCTCTGAATATAAAGTGAGAATGATGATTTCACCTGTGTCCCAGTGAACTAAGTGAGAAGATTTGCATAGTTATTTAAAACAGGACCTGGAAGTCATTGATGCTATAAAAGGATTAACTATTACTGTAACTTCACTTGGATACCAGTTTAAATGGAACATGTGAAGATTCTGTGTTACACAGCCATTAAAAAACATTTGTGAAGAATACTGCTTAAGATACCATGTTGAGGAGAAAAGGCAAAATATAAAGTTGGGTAGCAGTGTAATTTCAAGCATATTTTTAACGGGTTCATAAAATATCAGAAGAAAATTTACTAAAATGTTAATAGCAGTTGAGTTTGTGTATGATAGCTTAGATAAATCTCTTTTCTGTACATTTTCTTCTACATTCCTTTTTTCTACAATTAAAGTATGTTTTGTAATTAGGAAAAACTATACTTCAAAGACTCTAACTCAAAGTCAGACTAGCTTTAATCCTGAGGTGTGCTATTCTGTGAGGCTGGCAATAAAATTTGCTGTAGGGGCCAGGAGGACAGTATGCTTCTTAGACACCATCATATGGGTGAGTTCTGGGTTGGCAGGAAACTGGTGTTCCTAACATTCATTCATTCAGTAGTACTGAGGACTGCAGCCACCAAGTCCTCTACCACTGAGCTATATGCCCGGCCCTTTTTAAAAATTTTCAACTTGAAATGGAGTCTCACTAGGCTGCTCAGGTTGGCCTTGACTCTGTGATCCTCCTGCCTCAAGCTCCTGAGTCCCTAGGATCACAGGTATGCACCAACCAGGCCCTGATGCTATTGCTGCCTTTGAGATCTTTCTAACTTCACGATTGCTGGAAAAGAGAATTTACCCACACTTTTGATTTCCTCCCATCTCCAGGGTGGCGGAGGAACGGAATGCTCATAAATGATCCACGACACAGGCACAGCAGCCAGGTCCTCCAGCCTCACCTCAGCTACAAATGAACAGGAAACCCTCCGCAAAACCTTTCCCTGCGACCCCAGCAGTAAGCCCAACCAACCAGTCACCCAATCAGACTTCATGGTACGCGTATTATTCTTGGCCTCATTTAGAAATACAGAATTTTAAAAGCTAAGTAACTTCATCATCTCATGTTTGTGCTCCCTTCTTCACAGAGCGTCCATAGCTGGTAGCCTCTAATCTCTCCCTCCCTTTCTCTTCCAAGCCCACCTCCCCCATCCCAGCCAGACAGCTCCTGTCAAGGTCCCCCATGACATCCCCATCACCAAAGTCTATGGCACAGTCATTCCAGCATCCCTCCTTCCCTGTTCAATCGCTGTCTTCCTTGGGCCTCTCTCCCTCTCTTCCCTCAGACCCACAACATCCAATACAGGGAAACTGCATTGGCAAAAGGTGCCAAATTCACACTGTCCACAACTTGAGCAGCAGAGTTCAAAAAATATCTGCCCAGTGTTCTAACTTTGCTCTGTAGTCAAACAGAAAATCTGACTTGAAAAACCTACACGACCCACTGGTTATGTCTCACCACGGTTATGTGGTTATGTGACGGGTTATGTCTCACCACGGACACAAGGGGGCGACCCCGCAATCTAAGCACCACCTTCAGCAGAAACTTGTGACACTAGGGTCAGTGTCTCAGACATTCGTCATCGGGATGTTTTGCACTTTATTTGCATAAAGTATCATAATGATGGCTCGGGAGGAAGTTAGTAACACCAGCAGGAAAGCTAAAAGGAAAACTCTGAGGACCATGACAGAGTTAAAGAAAGAAATTGTGAAATTTGTTAAAGACCAGGAAAAATGAACACAGGAGAGTAACTGGGGGGCCTCAGAGACAGTTTTGGTTTTCTACTATTTTTTACGGGGAAAATATGTCCAGTTCTCAAACGTTTTGGTGCTTGAACAGAAATTTAGAACCAGTGAAATTTGACAACCACGGTACTACTGTACTTCCTGCCCCAGTGCCTTTGCACTTGCTATTCGCTGTGCCTAGAAGAAATTCTTCTCTCACTTCCCTCTTGGTTCACTTCCTCTGGGTCTCAGCTCAAGTGCTGCCTTCTTGATAAGCTCCCCAACCACTGTACAAAGCAGCAACATCCCTTGCCCTTTCTCTGCCCCTCTAGCTCGCATTCTTTCCTCTCACACTGTGTGTTCCCTCCTGATGTGCTGGAATACTCCATGCACTTGGTAGCAGTTAGTTGGCTGCTCCTCTGGCCTTTCCTGACACCCTGCTGGAAGCATCCTCTCCACTTCTGTCACTGCTGCGTCCCTGGCCCCCAGCGCAGTGGTTGGTCCAGAGTACATAAATATGGGGGAATAAATAACATGGATGACTCAATGAGTAGACACAGGAGCCTGCTCATCACTGCTACACGAGGCTTTGTGCCCACCCTCACCTGCTCTCTCGCCAAGATGTGTTGTGGCCAACAACCTTCAAAGTCAGCAAGCAGCCCAGGCAGAAGTTGGTGAGGGCCAACTTGGGATTTAAGCAAGCTAAAAACCAGGGACGAAAGCAGCCATGGAGCCGGTGTCCACATCAGTCAGACTGCACTCAGTGCCCCAAGAAGCAAGGAACAAGAATTTGCCCTTGATCCTATGGAGGCTCAGAACATAAAGCACAGATTGGCTGGCACAGACCCACCTCTGGCTCTGGAGAAATCACTGGAGCCCTGACACCCCAACACAGCCAGCATCCCCTGCTCCATCCTCAAAGGCAGCCTGGCCGCTCCTGTTGGCAATGACCCCACAGTTGGACGCCAGGCGCATTCAGCACATCACAGCCCAAATCCTTGTTTTAATTGGTCCCAAGCATTTCCACTTTTAGAGCTTTCTTCACTTAGTTGGTTTAAAAGTCAATCTCCACATGATCCAATAGGAGCCCAGAGAATAGATAAGAGAGTGAGACTAATCTACAACATTTGTGTTTAATAGTTAGATATTAATTGGGTTTTTTAAAAGAGTGTAAATCGGTCCATTTTTGGGCTTTGTAACCTGCTCGTCCTCATTAATGAAGGAGCAGAACCCGTCAGCAGCCCTGCACCAGCACACATTGTCTTATAAAACTACGGCCTGTTCATTTCAAAAAAGTGAAATAGATTCATCACAATTTGAAAATACAGAAAGTCATTAAAATAATAATTAAAAACACAACTATACGCACAATAAAAGTTTCATGATAATAAACTACATTTTAATGTATATTAATTCCACTAATGATTTACTCTGTACATCTTACAGGGTCAAATCAATGTCTGCACCAAAAAAGAAATTCAATTAAATTCTATTCACTGTATCTTTCAAGTGAGTCTATTGTTTGCTTTTGTCTCCTATCAGGTCATTTGTCAGTGGTTCCAGCCCAAGACTGCAAACAGGAGGGACGTGGCCCCACCAAGGTCAGAAGAAGGGGGTCCCAATCCTACCCATCCCCTTCCAGTCCCCTGTGGGTCTGTCACTGATGACCTTGCTGCAGGAGGGAGCTCAGGGAGAGGCGCATGGGACCCCGCTGATCCCCACAGAGACCAGGCTCAGGCTGCCCCCAAAGCACGTATCTAGTCAACCCCTCCGTCCAAAACTCACCCCACCCTGCTGTGCAGAGATAAGGAAAGGGCTCCGCTTCCCAGTGTCTGCACCAGGCGAGGGGGACATCCTTGCCCTGCTGCACGGTTTCTCTAACATCCAAACACGGAGCGCGGAATCCGTGCTTAGCCCACACTGAGTGCTGGTGCCTGTGATGTGAGCCCAGCCAGAGCTCAGGGGCAGCTTGGCTCAGCCACGCCCCCTGTCGGCCACCACCAGAGGACAGAGTTGTCTCCCAGCCTGGGAGACGAGGTCCCAGCTCAGACAGCATCTGTGTACAAACCCAAGAGACCTGAGATTTGGACAGGGTAAGAAATGGCCACAGAACATCACTCTGAGGCAGAGGGAGGGAAGCTGATGGTGACCACCAGGATCGTGTCCATTTGTCAAAAGAGGAAAAGCAAGTCACTGAAAGCAAAATGACTGACTGAGGAAGGGACCCCGGAGCCCCCAGAAGAGCCTCCCTCCCCATATTCCTTCTCCTCCTCCCCCTCCCCTTCTTTCCTTCCCTGTCCTCCCCCTTCTCTTCCTCCTCCTCTCCTCTCTCTCCTTGGAGTTCGAGCTCGGGAAGGGGCCAAGGGAGTGAGCAGGCGGCCAAGTTCCCATCAGCCACAACGGCCTCACGCTGCTGCCGGGCTTTCTACGTCTCCACTGCTTGATGCTTTCTAAAATATAGTGCAATTTGGGCCTGTGGTTAATACTGTTTAATTTTATCTGATACTGTGTAATATTTTCCCCAGCTGGGCCTAGGGCAAGTCTGGAGTCTCAGCTCCAGGCTTTGCTGACTGGACAGATTCAGCCGGGTAGGGCCACACCCAGGTCCCATTGCAGCCCAGGACCTGTCACCCACCCACATCCCACGCAGCCAGGAAAGCCCACAGCACCTGGACAGAGCTGTGTCCACTGTCCTCAGCCCCGGCACCCCCAGACACTTCTAAAGAAAAGAGACAGACATGGGGCTCCCAGGACCCTGGGCCCACACAGACCACTGGCTGGTGGCCTCATTCACTTCGCGCTTCAGCAACTCCGTGCCTTGCTCACTGCCCTGTGCCGGGTTGATGCCCCTGATGCCCCTGACTGGTGATGGAAAACATGATCACTGTGGTCCCGGAAGAACCTGACACTCAAAAGAAAATTGCATTTTCCATTCCTGGCTCCATGAACGGCAAGCTGAGTGACCTTGGTCAAGTCACTGGGCATCTCCAGGTGTCACTTTTGCCCTCAGAGAGACTCTGAGGACAAGCTGAGAGCAGGCGCCAGGCACCTCTGCAGAGCGGGCCACTGTGGTCCTCAGTAAACAGGCCCCGCGGCTAAGGGGGCTGCGCCCCAGTTGCCCTTGGGTTGGGGAAACAGGATGTCACCTGAAACAGAAAGCCTCCCAGAGGATCCCAGGGCCCTGCAGGGTCGGGGCTGTGAAAAGTGGTTGAGGGACCCCACTCTCCTGTCTGCAGCCCCCGAGCTCCTAAGCAGCTCAAGGCTGGAGCTGCCTTCCGCCTTCCCTGTCAAGAATCTACATGA